>JAQISU010000236.1:9185000-9265000 GCA_029339505.1 Unio delphinus
GTTCATGTATGCAGAACTTCATAGGGTTATATAAATACATATATAATAATTTAATTTGCCTGTTTCATCGATAGTGAATGTCGTGATATAACGATAACTATCTATAATATTTTGCTTTGATAATCTTGAAAAGATCTGAAAGTGAGTAAGGATCTCTGAATTTCATGCAACAGTAATCGAACATGTAGTAGCATACTGTACATTTTCGATAGAGAGCTCATGTGGTAATGTATTGCATGGTACTACCATAGGTAAGCTTTGCGCAGTGTCTGAATAGCTAGTGTATTCTGAGTAACGTAAGTGACGGAATTCTATATACATCTCGAAAGTGGTATATATTGCGATTTAAGGATAATTTTGTCTGTTAAGAAGCCATGTTTTACAAAGGAGAGTGAGACACGACTGTATAAAGACGGAGTCCGAGAAACAACGAGAAGTGACGAGTGAAGTCCGAAGGGGAAAGGGAAAGGGACGGTCCAAGAGGCAAGGGCATTCCGCTCTTGTCACCACTCATTATGATGATGAAATGAATCCAAGTCAGAGTCTGTTATCAAATTATGTTGATATCATACAACTTAAAATGATATTACCACAATTAATTTGTTTGATTAAAATTGTTATTTATTTAACTTGTCTACGGAATCTCGTATTCAATTATTTCTTCCCAGCAATCTTGCCCAGTTGTCTTTTGATGTTCTAATTTTCGCTCACACTGGGTCATAATATGGAGGGATGTCATTACCTATATAATGAAGCAAAATCCAATAAAGTAAGAGGGAGACGGTGTAAAGTGGCGGCTTTTGTCTGGGATTACTTTTGTCTGGAATTACTTTTAAACAGTGTGAGCAACAGATTAAAGCTGAGTAAGATATTGTACAAGAATTAGAATATCTATAGTAGTGACAAATTTGGTTATTGTTAAAGAAGGAATTACGAGAGTGAATCGAGTTAATATATATGCACTATTTAGTTAGTGCATGCAACTGTTTGATATTTGTTAATGTAAGTTTTTACATTGTAAGAAATTACAATTATGTACCTGAACTGCTTTCATAGGTGGTCGTTGTCTGAAATCAATTTATTCAGAACGAAAACCAGTCTCGGTTATTTTTGCGAGACGAGATAACTCAAGAAGTCTCGAGGGCGTAATTGCACATAGTTGATGCGAGCTAGTTTAATTCGGAGATAAATTAAGCATTTTGAGCTGCTTGAGAGCGATTTAACAAAGTCCGCAGCTTGATACTTTATTCAAAGACATTAAGACTTAATAAATACTTAAGCTAAGTAATTTGATTGGTGATACAGATGAATAGACTAGAATAACATCTGATATGCAGTTAGCCAACGAGTTGAAATATATTATCAAAGACGAATTATGTTATAAAGAGACCCAGTTAGCGGAATATGTAGAACGGAGACTAAGGTAATACAGAGAGAACAGCAAGCGGCAGAAACAGAGAATTACTCAAGCCGTGGAAAAATAAATGATTAGAGCAGCCAAGAAAAAAGAACTAATAAGACTAGATGAGGTAAAGGAAAAAGAAAGAGAAAGAGAAAGATAAATCGTATTAGCCAGATTGACGCAAGACCCTGGGACATAAAAGCTGCGTGAGCCATCGAGACACTAAGAATCTAAGCGGAACGAATAACTGAATGAACATTCAGGATCCACAAGCAAAGATCAAAGGATAGAAGTATCGTCCAGATAACAAATGCCGATGTTTATCGACAAAGATGAAATCATGATGACTTTTTATCTCAATTAAAATTTTAGCTTTAATCCATCAATTATCCAAAGACCAGTGGGGTCCTTAATATCTCTGCAATTATGCAAGTGACTATCAAGGATATTATCATCGTGTGGCACCAAATGAATTAGACGATTATAACGCTGTTAAGGAGCTACGAGCTGTGGGCTGAACGTTTTCGCAAACGATCAATGGAGACACCTACAAAATTTCATACGCATACTCGAGTGCGCGTGCTTTACGATAAATGGATTAAAATGACAAGCACCGCGCTCACTTATGAAGGCATACGGGAAAGGATTTTGTAAGAACATGTTCTCAGTACGTATCGTAAAGACCTGATCGTAATTTTAGAGTAACGTGATTTCGCGACCTTAGAAGACAGTATGATGGCTGAGCGATCTGTGAGTGAACACTCTTGTCCATCCACCTGGTGTCGCAGGGACCAACCCTAACCACTGACGTCGGAAAGGCTAACGGGTTGGAACTTCATACTAGGAATGATCATAATTATGGGAAGTTAGGGGCTGATAATCCCATTTGTGATCAGTTCCGTGGCTCACGAAAGACCAAAGTTGTACATAAGGGCACCCCAGGTAAGAAATCTGAAGTTTAATACTAAAGGTGCAACAAACAGGGCCATTTTCGCAAAGACTACAGGAAACATCATCTAACGATAAATGCAGTGACATTAGACACTTGTACAAGACAGAAACCAGTACATCGAAAAGAGCAGCAGCTAGGGCAAACGTCAGCGCTTTTTTTCTAGTCCGTTGATTGACTTGATAAGGACGAGAGCTCCGACAAAGGTTATTTGGCCAGACGCTGGTGAGAGAGAATTTCAGACGTTGAGGCATACGTTGACGTCAGACACTGTAGTGAGACTACCTGACGTTACAAAGGACTTTGTCTTACGTATTGATGCTTCTGACATGGATCTTAGTGCATATTTACTGCAGGAGTATGCTGGGAACTTATTCCCGGTTACTCATGGTATCAGGAAATTGTTGCCAGCTGAAAGTTATTCTTCGGTTAATGAAACATAATGCCTATCGATGATCTTTGGAATCTCTCAATTTCAACGCAATCTGAATGGGCGAAGGTTTATGCTAATTTAAAGTGACAAACTTGATTTATGCTAAATGCACGAGTTCTAAAGTTAAAATCAGTAGGGTAAGGCACTTTAGTTTCATGTAATATTCTGGGTTGTTTACTGTTTGCTGTATTCAAACTTGTTTGATATCACCAGAATTAATATTATGTATTGTTTATTCAATTTCTTGGTACATGTGTTGGAGCTATAGCTGTTATGCAATTTATCTTTTACTGTTACAGATATTTGTCTGTAAGCATACTTGATTGAATACGATAGAAATGTTAATATGTGCAAGACGTCATAGGGTTATATAAAAAAAAAATAATAATTTCATTTATCTGCTAGGATGATGCCGATTATCGTGATTATTCTGTAACAAGCTGTAACGTAATTTCGGGGTTGTGACGGAAAAAAGCGAAAGGTACAAATTTCGACAAATAATTTATTTTCCTAGAACACAAAGTGAAAATCAAACAAAATGAAGGTATTGCGAATTTATTATAACAATAATCTTAAAATTAAAAAACAAGTTATAATAATTTAAATTTTTGGATACAATTCAATAGAAGTCAAAATTTAACCTAACGCAAAATGTGTTGATGTACCAAGAGCCTGTTGTTAATTCACAGTCATATAATTCGCGTGTGCAATTAATTATAAATTCAAGTGAATATCCATTAATATTTCTTGATATCAGCATATTTTATTTTTCATAAAGAAATCACTTGAATTAATCATTTTGAAGAAACCAATAAAAATGAAATGCAATACAGCATGATTCTGCGAAAATGTAAAGCTTATATAAAATATCGTTACGGAAACTGGATTGTATACTCGTATGCCTGATGTCAGGTCACAATTAAAAGTTTCTAAAAAAGATGTATTATCTAATGGTAAAAACCTTTTAGAGACATCTCGATGCATGCAATTTAAAATCTTAGTTACAATTATAAATGTATATCTAAACGTATAACATATCGGTTAGATCAGATAAATTGTATGATATTCCATTAGCCTAGACCAAAAATCAAATAAACATATTGTATTATATTAACTATGATCCTGATAATGAACCCATACAAACAGAGAATATTTTATATTGTTATTGGTTGTATACATATTAAAATATTTAAAAATAAATTATTTAGTTTAGGTATAAAATACATTTGGTTTTGGACAAATTTAATTCCAACATAAATATTACATTACAATAGTATCAAAATAGACCCAAAAGATAGAATGTAACAAGGAATCGTAATTAATATAGGCTCTTACAGAAAGTAACAAGAAAAAGATGAATATGACAAGCATTGTAATATTTAACAAACAATTTATTTTATTATTTATTTCCCTACAGACCACGGTAAATTTGAGAAAACGAACTTACGGTCTAACGAATCCAATCCAAAATTACTACAAAATTATCAAAGGTTTAAAAGACATTTAAAAGTCTCTAAAGTCTTCAATGAAACAGAGTTCAAATCCCAATGAAATCCAAACTGGACGAGAGACGAATCAAGTAACATATGAAGTGATTCAGTGCCAACAGTCTAATATTGAATCACAGAAAATAGTATTCCAGTGTTTTAATTGTAGTTAAATTTCGATAAATGTCCATGTCCAAGAATTAGCTTATAGTACTAGTATTTTCAGGCACACAATTACTTGAACTCCAAATAATTTGAAGAAAATACAATAGTTAGCCAAATCTAGGCACAACATGACACAACTTTACTTTTCAAGTGTTAAGGCACGAATGACTATTCATTCTTAAAAATGCAGTTATATGTCAAACTGCAACGCAAAGAGATGCCCAGATGAGGATCACGTGGTCATATCTTTGTAGAAAAATTGCGCATTTAATATGTCTAACATAACTTACTCACTGGATAGTCTTTACTAAAATCAATGACTTTGATTGCCCGCGATGGAAATTAAACTTTTCTTGTACCCCACAATCTGGATTTTATTGTTTTCATTTTAAAGTTAAGCTTTCATTTTATGATTCACTTAGCAAAAGGAAATTAGTAAAAATTTGTCTCGCCAGATTCAATATTGCTAATTTATCTGCTCAAGGATTTGCTATGTTATGTATAACATATCATAACACTACAAATGGCTAAACCCCTAAGACTAGAACAATAACAAGTAAACCATTCAGTATTGCTTAGATTATTCTGATAGTGGGAGTGATGATGGATGGGCGGTATATCTGGATAAGGATTTCCACTCAATATGCATGCTTGGTTTAAATGTGGTGAGGATGGGGATGGATATGATGTATATCTGTAGCTTGGAATCCTCTCTATATACAAGCACGGTTTTTATTTGACCTTACTGAAGTAAATAATCTCATCTCTGTTCACAGAAGAATGTAGACATAAACCGGTCTCCCGAAATGATTAACTTTATCAAACGACGCTGTATTTACGTGGTAAATATGTGATGCAAATACTATTCAAAAACAAAAAGATTTGTTTACGCGTTCTGTACATCCTAATTTTCCAAATCAAATACAGTACAGTATCGTGTCTATTTCTGCATCCAGTACTCGTCTTTTCCCAAATATATCGTAAAAAGGTTATGCTTAGTTATGGAATTTCAACCTAAACACTAAATTGTGTTATGTAGGTCAACTCAGACCGATACTGTGCACCGTATCAAGCAATGTGAAATCACAAGATTTGGAATTTTGGGACGATAAATGTTTTATTTTTAATCAAATGATATGTTTATTGATGATTGCTTATTCTTAGATTTGTAGTTGTCAATGAAATAGTATATACTTTTGCGATTTCATCTGTGTTTGCTTTTTTTACACATAACAAAACAAGGGCACAGACTTAGTCACATTGAACGAAATCATTCGATCTTCTTTCTATCTTAATAATTTCTGGTAAACTAAAATATATCACAAAAGAAGAATTTCAACTGGGTATTTTTTTTACATATTACATTTATTCAGCTCGTTAAACAATACCCATCTTTTTCCGGTCGAGGCAAAAGCTGGACATTATTAAACTCGTTTCATAAATTCAATATTAAATCTTTACCTATTTGGCTATCAATGCCCATGTCATCGATGCCCATGTCATGACATTTGATCAATTTCAAATAAGTATTTTGAACGAATTCTCTATATTATCATAGCTATATTGGTAAAGAACACTCACCCGAAACTTGCCCATCGACTGAGAAACAATGGAAAACACAGAGCAGAACTACCCTTCGTATCCCCATGATGGCTTCAGCTATTTAAAATTACAAGTGGTTTCCCCCGTAAAATATATAGCGACCTGCTGCAATTAGAAGTCAACTGTGGACACTTTGGGCGGAAAGATAGGATGCAGTATGTAGTTTTAGATTACAAGGCACATTCTTCACTCTCTCTCTCTCTCTCTCTCTCTCTCTCTCTCTCTCTCTCTCTCTCTCTCTCTCTCTCTCTCTCTCTCTCTATATATATATATATATATATATATATATATATATATATATATATTGCGGGCAAAATCGGAGGTAAAATAAATGTGGGTTCGACTTCCTCAACAGAAAATGCGTACCGTAGACATTCCACTCTTACTTGGCTGGTTGTACTCTTGCATTAGCACAGAATGAACTTTATTTGTTTTTTCCTTAAACTTTAAACAAAGTACCAGTCCTTATTAAAACTATGTCGAGCGGTTTCCATGCATAATGGAAATCTTATTGACCTATCGAGGCTGGTCCCAATTTTTTTTAAAAACTCAACATTAATTTTTACATTTAAAAAAAATACAGGGGGGAGGGAGATTGGGTGCCAAGTGGTATAATGTACTTTCATTCACTTCCATCACACTTCTATCGCGTGGAATCTTTTCTAGGTCAAGGGTATTGAGAAAGCTTGTCCAGCAGCATCCAGACGGTGAGAGGTATTTACCGGGGTTTACCTGGATTATTCCTACACCAGTTATAATTGACCGCGATATATCATGCTGTTAGAAATAGCGTGAAATCCAAACAAAAAACATCAGCAACAACAACGCATTCTACGTGCATTACATTCGTGTGATAACATGCTTCAATGCTGACGCGGGGTACTCCTGTCGATCTCCATATTGTATCTTGTCTTTACGTTCGACGCAATTTTTTATATTTGCTAGTTGTCTGGATAACAAACATAACATCCATTAACACTACCTGAAAGATATCTTATCTATATCTAGTTTGCATTGTATTTTAGTTAGAGACTTTTAGTTGTTTATTTCATTACGTTTCATTCCAACCCTTGCCCCGACAGGTCATTTCTGTTTGACCCACATTGACTTTTTTATCATATTTTCGTTAACAACTACTTCATAGCTAAATTATTCTTTGTGATTATTATTTCAATATCTAGACCTTTATTGATATAAGTAAATATGTTTGTTTGGGTCATGGTACAGGTGTTTGAATTGTCTTAGTAAAATCCAGGTCCTATATTAATTTTAGGTTTATAATAAATAACGTTTTAATTTTGTAAACGTCAGTATCATTCTATAATGTTATTATTCATGAGGTAATAGGTTTTTGCTAATTGTTAATTGAGGTAAAGTAGATAACTATGCAGTCTTTGACCTGAAAGGATTCCTTCAGTCGTGCTTTGCCTGGACTAGTGTTGTCCACTTTGAGAACTTGACATTTCCGGAAAGTATTATTGCTATTCAAGCTGAAGTATTATTCGGTCTGTCCTTTGATTAAAATATCGATACGTGCTGCATTGGTGATGCTTTTTGGATTCGTAAACTGTTCTTTAGCCATTTCGATGATACATTATTATCAACTTCTTTAATATTCAGGACCTGCTAAAGATGAAAGCCTTTCACGAATGAAATTTCAAATGATCTTCGTAATCTGTTGGCCTTGGTAGGTTTGTTTGTTTTGTTTGTTCGCTTGAATTTTAACGGCGCACCAGCACTTTTAGGCTATTTAGCGCCATACAATAGGTTAGATCTTAAAACAAGAAAGGTTTAACATCGACCAGCGATATAAGAAAAAAAAAACATTATAGTTAAATATAAAATGGTAAGATGATGGTAATAGGAAAATATGAAGCTTCCCAATCAACGGGAGATGTACATGGTGTATGTTGATGATAAGATGTTGTAAATAAGAGGTGATATTTGCATTAGATAAAAATATTCTATGTGATGGCATACAAGTTATAGTTTAAAATAGAGATTTACTTCCTTTAGGAAATCTAAAATACAAGTGATTTGTATTGTATCAAAAAGTTCCTTCATGTCATGTACATTATTGTATTTATCACGCGTAGGTTGCAGGTCGAAACACTCGGTCATAAAGTGTTTAACAGTGAATGACTCATTGCAAGAAACGCACTCTGGAGGGTCTTCACCTTTCACTATGTGGAAATGGGTTATGTATGTATGACCGATTCTGATTCTTGCAATGACAACCTCCTCCCTACGGATAGTTCTGTAGGAAGGAGTCCATTCTCCCAGGGTTGGTTTGATGCCATGAAGTTTGTTATTGACTGCATCATCCCATGACGCCTGCCATTTCCGACGTAATTAATTTTTTGATACAAGCTTTAAAATCAGTAAACGGTAATTTAAAATCCTTTGGTTCTTGGGATAGAGCCGTCTTAGCAGCCCGGTCTGCTTCTTCATTACCTCTAATACCAATATGGTTAGGTATCCAACAGTATACTATATTGTAGGAGTCACTATGTTCCGAGTTTTTGACGAGGATATCGACTAGATGTTGATTGGACGATAAGAATATGATTAAGCCACATAAACGAGTCAATTTTGCAAATGAGCTATACAAATAAAAATGAAAACATCCGCTTTGTAAAGTGTGGAATTATTATAAATGTTAACACATAACAAGACAGTAATTTTAGAAAATCAAGCGCCTTTTCAACATTCTTATTTTAGATAATTAGCGTGTACCCAACAAACACAGTTGATATAAGTTATCATTTTTGCAGTTTATTCTGAAAATATTTTAGATGTTGAAAACATTCATCAATATAAATTCGGCAAGCAAGAAAATATTTCATTATATTTTAGGACCTAACACACCTGGAATTTGGTTTGTCTGCATTATAAATTATGGTTGTGAATGCTATTTGGTTTTCTTCAAACACATAACTTTTGGAAGGAAAATTTAGCGGACAAATCATCACTATATTTCTGAACATGGCGCATGCCGTCTTTTATATATTCCATAGTGGATACAACATGGTTTCTATGTATCTTACCTCTTTTTCTTAAGAACAAAATAGACATTGAGAAGTACACTGATGGCAAGGAGACATGCAAGTTAACCAACTGCAGTGCGGAGAACAATGGGACCTACAGCCGATCCTGTAACATAAACATTGATGATCTGAGTTCAATAAATACTTGAATCTGTACTGTAAGAAGTAGGTTTAAATGACTGTAAATAATGTTTTAAACTGTTAGATATGAGGAAATTAAAATGATACAATAAAAAATATTTAAAGATCTATAAAATATATTTTGTATCAAATCGGTCATATATAGATAGATAGATAGATAGATAGATAGATAGATAGATAGATAGATAGATAGATAGATAGATAGATAGATAGATAGATAGATAGATAGATAGATAGATAGATAGATAGATAATATGTGTGTGTGCGTTCATATATTATCTCTCTCTCTCTCTCTCTCTCTCTTGATATGTATATGTCACATACTTTTATTATATATTGACTTTTACCTTCTATATCATGTGAAGAAAGAGGTCGGTCAGACTGTGTATTCATTGTGTAATCCGTTGGCAAAGAAGTAACACCTACATTTACGTAAAGAATGACATTAAAGAAAAGATATACTGGACTAAGTAGGGAACACAACTAAAGGTAAATCATTTTTGCTAAATAAATATAACATACAGCTACTGCTTTACTAACTTAAATACATCGTTAACGCAACATCTCAGTACATGATATTACAAGAAAGCCTCATGGGTCGAGTAAACTCTACTTTATCTGATTGACCAATAACATTACTTATTTATCCTGATAATATAAATTGTCTAATATTTTTAATTCAAAAATGATAGATATATATTCTAACACATATATAACAGCGATGGAAAACTACAGAATTCATGAGATGGTATTATAATTGTAATTTAAAAAATTTCCAACGAACCTTACCTTAGCGAAAATACGCTATACAAACATATTAACATTTCGTACTGACTGGCAAGATAAGTGTATGTACGAAGAACAGTAGAGGACAATAAATAAACATTCACGAAACAGACATTATTGCGTCATTTTGCCAAAACGATGTACTCGTTTCCTGGAAATATCGATCCTATTTTGCATGTACGTGCGTACAAATATCAAAAAGAAATAAGTTTTGTCTGATCTTTATAGAAAATTCTACAATCTAAATTTTAGAGATTGATGAATGTTTAGAAAGTGTATATTTTTCAAATTTAATTTCTGTAAAAAGAAAAACAAATGATTGTTATACTTTTTTAATATGTGATCTAACATGGTACCTTACCAACGTACATCATTGTTACAGCTGCATCTTTACAAATCCAATCTTTAGTAGAGAATGCGATTCGTACTTGAATTCCTAGACATTGATGCATAATGGTATAATAACTAAACATAGTTCCTAGGTTAAGGTGCGCACTATGGGCAATGCTGTACAATGCAAATTATCATTAGAGACAGAATACAGACTATTCTTGGTTCCTTCGAAGCACGAGGGCCATGCGTGCTCCATAGACACATAGGTGAGGCTCAGTGATGTATCTTATGACCTATAAACGGCAAGGCCATCTTATCCCAGAATTGTAAATACTATTTTTAAACCGCGTTCTCACAGTCTAGTCAACAATTATATTTTGTAGATGAGATTAGTGTAGTTAATTTTAGAGATTTATATGTGGTCTAATGAATTGAGAAGTAACACATATATAAATAATTTCACTTACCTCTAACGTACTTGTAACTTATTATTACTATTATTCTCGGTGTGTAGAAAAACAAAGAAATATAAAATCCCATTCTCAGTGTGTAGCAAAAAAGAGAAATATAAAATTCCATACTCAGTGTGTAGAAAAACAAAGGAATATAAAATCCCATTGTCAGTGTGTAGCAATCAAGGGAAATATAAAATCCCATTATCAGTGTGTAAAAAAACAAAGAAATATAAAATCCCATTCTCAGTGTGTGTCAAAAAGAGAAATATAAAATCCCATTCTCAGTGTGTAGAAAAACAAAGAAATATAAAATCCCATTCTCAATAGGTAGAAAAATAAAGAAATATAAAATCCCATTCTCAGTGGGTAGAAAAACAAAGAAATATCCCACTCTCAGGGAGTAGAAAAACAAAGAAATATAAAATCCCATTGTCAGTGTGTAGCAAAAAAGAGAAATATAAAATCCCATTCCCAGTGTGTAGAAAAACAAAGAAATATAAAATCCCATTCTCAGGGAGTAGAAAAACAAAGAAATATAAAATCCCATTGTCAGTGTGTAGCAAAAAAAAAAAGAAATATAAAATCCCATTCTCAGTGTGTAGAAAAACAAAGAAATATAAAATCCCATTGTCAGTGTGTCGCAATCAAGGGAAATAAAAAATCCCATTATCAGTGTGTAGAAAAACAAAGAAATATACAAATCACATTCTCAGGGTGTAGAAAAAAAAAGAAATATGAAATCCCATTTTCAGTGTGTAGCAAAAAAGAGACATATAAAATCCCGTTCTCAGTCTGTAGAAAAACAAAGAAATATAAAATCCCATTCTCAATGTGTAGGAAAACAATGAAATATAAAGTCACAATAGCAGTGAGTAGCAAAACAAAGAAATATAAAATCCGATTCTCAGTGTGTAGCGAAAAACAATATACAATCCCAATCTCATTGTTTAGCAAAACCAAGAAATATAAAATCCCTATCACAGTGTGTAGGAAAACAAAAGAAAAAGAAAATCCCATGCTCAGTGTCTAACAAGACAAATAAATATGAAATCCCACTCTCAGTGTGTACAAAAGCATATTTGTCAAGAACTATATCTGAATATTCGATTGACATATATAAATACAGAGAAACACTTGATAAAGTTTACACAACCTACCTGTTTGGCTTGTTCGACCATCACTCTGAAGGGACATTTCTCAAGGTGTAGAAAAACAAAGAAATATTAAATCCCATTCTCAGTGTGTAGCAAAAACGAGAAATATAAAATCCCATTCTCAGTGTGTAGAAAAACAAAGAAATATAAAATCCCAATGTCAGTGTGTAGAAAAACAAAGAAATAATAAATCCCAATGTCAGTGTGTAGCAAAACAAAGAAATATAAAATCCCAATCTAAGTGTGTAGGAAAACAAAGAAATATAAAATCCTAATCTCAGTGTGTAGAAAAACAAAGAAATATAAAATCCCAATCTTAGTGTGCAGCAAAACAAAGAAATATAAAATCCTAATCTCAGTGTGTAGAAAAACAAAGAAATATAAAATCCCAATCTAAGTGTGTAGAAAAACAAAGAAATATAAAATCCCAATCTAAGTGTGTAGAAAAACAAAGAAATATAAAATCCCAATCTAAGTGTGTAGAAAAACAAAGAAATATAAAATCCCAATCTAAGTGTGTAGAAAAACAAAGAAATATAAAATCCCAATCTAAGTGTGTAGAAAAACAAAGAAATATAAAATCCCAATCTAAGTGTGTGGAAAAACAAAGAAATATAAAATCCCAATCTAAGTGTGTAGAAAAACAAAGAAATATAAAATTCTAATCTCAGTGTGAAGGAAAGCACTGAAATATAAAATCCCATTCTCAGTGTGTAGCAAAACAATTATATAAAATCCTATTCTCAGTGTGAACAAAAACAAATTAGTCGAGAACTATATCTGAATATTCGAATGCCATTTATTAATAAAAAGAAACACTTGAAAAAGATTACACACCTTACTTGATTGGCATGTTCGACCATCACTCTGAAGGGACATGTCATCAGGGCAGGCACACATTGTAAGACCACCAGGGCGCGGGAAACAAAAATGGCTGCATGTACCACTTGCATTTGAACAACCATTTATCTCTAAAATATATATCGAATTGTAGAGTAAAAGGACTGGCACAGCAATGTATGTTATATTTACATATAACGCGTGTTCAGAATAGTACATGCCTCAGTAGGTCTTCAACCAAAGGAGCAGCAGAGGAGGCGTATCGGACAACGTTTTTAAACAAGTTTTCAATGGATTAAGGCTTAAAACAATGAAAACAGGCAAGAAATCAATGAAATCAGGCAACAAAAAATCAATGAAATCAGGCAAAAAATAATAATGAAAAATCAATGAAATCAGTCAAAGAAAAAAATAATGAAATCAAAATAAAGAAAGCCTCCATTTGCCAAACGAAACATGATCCTGCAGTCTTCAACCGAATATTTTATCAAGTCCGATACGATATCGTGTCCTAGGGTCTGCTAAATTTATTGTCACAAATCCGTGTGGTTTTGACTGAGCGTGGCTAAAGAAATTTCTAAATTGATTATGATTCATATCACCGCTGCACCAAGTCTGGTGAATATTTCGTAACGTATGTGTATCAACTCCATTAAACACACACAACAAATTACAATTATCGCGAATCACTTTTGGTATTTGTGTGTACCGTTGAGTGACATATCTCACATCAATGTTTTTATGCCTGCCTCGGGAAAAGATTCTTGCAGGATTTTTTTGATTATCTAACATGATATCGTCATACACGACTAAATTGTTAATACTTCCATCGATGTCTTCCACGGAAGGGGCTTCATCAATATCAGTAATAAATTCAATAAAATCATCGTCGTTTTCAAATTCTTTTTCTTTCTCATTAAAATCTTTTAACACTTCATAGCATCGCTGATCGTCTACACTCGGGGCTATTAAATACAATTTGTCCCATTTCATCCATCTTGTTATTAAATTAAGTAGCAGTTGTGTTTTACCACATCCAGATGGTCCGATTATAATCATTCTAATTGAATTCGGTAACATTTCATTGTGTTTAATAGGTTCCCGTCGTCGGGTAGCTGAATAATCAATTACATTCATATTGTATATATAAATTATGGATCTATATTGTGTGAAGTGTAAAAAACGTACTGGCACAGATGACTTGACGACGATTACAGCAAAAAATAACCGATCAGCGCTTTCTGGTAAATGCGTACAATGTAGTACAAAGAAATTTAGATTTGTTTCTATACCCAAGGAACCTTTAAAAAACGAGGAGGTGATATCGCAGCCAAATTGGCAAAATTCCCTGGAACCCCATGGGCAAAATACCCCGGAGAAAAGCACCTTCCAGGATATAGCTATTATGGCCCCGGAACACGATTAGATATCAGACCCAATAATCATAACCAACACAACCCCGGTGAAGAACCAATAAACGCCATTGATAAGGCCTGTCACCTTCATGATGTTGCTTATAAAAGCAGTAATCTGAATGGCAGGCATCTAGCAGATGTGAAATTAATTCATGCGTTGTATGCCATTCCTGATAAATCATTCAAAGAAAAATTGGCTTCATTTTTGATAAAATCAGCGATGAAAGGTAAATTGATGTTAGGTGCTGGTAATTAATAACAACATGGAATCTATTTATTATTCTTCAAAAGGATACTGGAGGGGTAAATCAGCAATCCATAAACTCCCTAGCGCTGCAAAAGTGAAAAAAAAACCACTGCGGCTAATTGGTTATCTAAACAGGCACTATGGCAGATTTATCTACCACCGCCTAAACAAATTAATTTCTCGCATTTTGATGTGACCGGACCAAATGAAGTTCATCAGGCTGATATATTATTCCTGCCACATGACCACGGTTACAAATACGCATTAACCATACTTGATATTGCAAGTCGATACAAAGAAGCAGAACCGTTAAAAACAAAATCATCACCTAAAGTGGCTTCTGCATTTGAAAGGATTTATCGAAGGGGTCCCTTGCACTGACCAAATTTATTACAAATTGATCCTGGCAAGGAATTTCAGGGTGCAGTATTATCTACAATGAAGCATCATAATGTCACTATCAGACGAGGGCATACTGCGCTACATCGTGATCAGGCAATTAGACGATTGCTGAGCGGTTATTTGGATATCAATACGCAAAAGAATTTATCCAAGAAAAAAGATCCCGTGAATGGGTTAAAAGGTTACCAGCTGTGATTACCGCACTGAATAACGAGATTACTAGAACAATCAACATGAAACCTATCAACGCGATTAAAAAGAAGTCAATACCTGAAAAACCACAAAAAGATTTCAAAGAACCAATTCTTGGTAGTAATGTCATTGTGAGGTATTTATACGAACCAGGAGAGCTTGAAGGGGGCAGAAAAAGGGCTACTGATCCTATTTGGAGTGTTACTGCACACAAGATATCTAGTGTAACACGATCTACGGGTAGACCTCCAGTCTATAAACTTGATTCAACTGCCCCTCAGCGGGGTTTTACTACACAACAATTACAAGTGATTCCTGACGATACTCAATTGCCACCCCATGGTCTTAACTAGCACCTTTGCGTCTATTGCACTCAAGACAAGTCAACATCACATTATTTCTGACATGACCGAGATTGTTATTTTTTCTGTCAACGGTAAATTGGCGAGGATCTTTATCTGAATACTGCCAACGCATTATATAATTGCAACTTGCGCAGTGATTATTCTGTTGTTTCTTCAAAGTTGCTTCTTCAGCATCAATATCAAATTCTCGTTGTTTTTTTATGTCTTGTTGTTTGTAACCGGAGAGTTTTTTATCAATAATTTTAACATCTATATTATCCATTGTGGTGTCATCATCTAAAACAATTCTTCGAAGTTGATTTATTTTTCGTACTCTGGATACTGCAAGATAGACTAAATTTGACCATTCGATGCGATTATCTACCATCCAAACAATTGTATCGGATATAGTCAGCCCTTGTGAAGAATGTATTGTTGCTGCGTATCCTAGCGTCCTCGGGGATTTATTAGCACGCAATGCATCTTCAACGACATTGATATCAACCAGCACAATATCATTTAATACCAGAATTTGTTTTTCACGCTGTCCTGGAATATCAACTTCAATGTTCTGTTTTCGTGTATCCGATGGCCTATAACAAAGAGGTACTGGAAGTGTTGCAAATTTTTGTTTATGCAATTCAAATAATTTCATCTGAAGTGTGTCCCTGGCAATTTTTCTACTTGAAATTATCAAATCGTTTGGTCTCCACGTTTCCCAAAAATCATTCATTGGAGTTTCCGAAATTATTTCACGGGCTATTTCACACTGGATGTTATCCGGTTGTAATCTAAGTAGTTTCTTAAATTCTTTTAATTCATTATCAAGTGATCTATGATCGGTATCAATTTCTTCATAATAGTCTACAAAACCCTTTAGCCATTCATGTGGGGATGCACCGACAAATGGTGGTGGTTGGCCGTGATCACCGCACATGACGATTTTTGTATTTTTCAATAACAACCACTCAAGAAATATTTTTAATACATCTTCTGACACTGTGTCTATTTCATCCCAAATGATAATTTCAGGAATAAATTTCTCTCCCATACGCTCAGGAGTCCATTTATCTCCCTTCCATCGGAAAAGCTGTGATAGGTACAGGCATTTACCCCTCGCTGTATCATCTCTCTTGCAAGTCTGTGTGTTGGTGTTAGTACAATCATATTTGATTTGGAAACGCTAGCGTTTCTACGAAATAACTAAATTGCCCGGGTTGTTTTTCCTGACCCAAAACAACCGTTTAAATAAACTGTTTTATACCGACATATTGGATCAGAAATCGGTGGTGCATTAGAAAATTCTGAACACTGATTGCTTTCTAAATAATTCTTTTCAATTGTAACATCTGCTGATTGAATATAATCATGAAGCATTTCCTTCTTAATTTCCCATGACCCCCAATTCTCGTTGCCAGTAGCCTTGCTACCGTTTATAAAATCAGCCATTTTACTATTTATGTAAAATGAGTCAGTGGCAACTCTAACTGCGGTGTTAGGAAATCTATTTATGATTGAAAATAAATTAATAGAAGCATAACCGAGCATAGAAGCTCTCAAATGTGTGTACTGCGGATTACATCCATCATTGTAAGTAACAATTGTACCCAATTTGGTTCCATCGGACATAAATGCGTCCTTACGATTAACATATAGGCCCTTATTTGTTAAATCCGCGATTACAAAATCGTATTCAGCATTGTCTATAATTAACCGTGAAGAATATCTTGTATTATCGTATTTACCACCCTGAGTGAATTTACCGATTATTCTTCGTCCAAGATCTTTTGCTTCATTGTTTCTGATTTCAAATAACTGTTTGGACCAATCCATGATTTGTTGTTCATTAAAATCAGGAAACAGTTTTCGCTGTTCGCTAATTATTTTTTTCTAGATCAGGTTGTGGTAACCACACTGATTTCTGTGCTCGGTAGGATATAATTGCTTCACTGACAATTAATGATTTTAACATCCCACAATCAATCATATACCGTAATAACACTATTGGCATCCAGTGTTTTTCAGACATGTGTTTACCAATCCAAAGATAACTACACGGATGAAGTCCTGTAGCCATTTCAAATGATACTACACGAGCGAATCCTGTTCAATCAAAATCAGGCAGTGGTCCATTTATAGCAACACGGGTCATTTCGTGTGTGGGGTGTCCAAATCGTTTAAAATATTTCTCGCATTCTCCATACCCGAGAAAACTTCCTGGATAACACGCAGTCATATCAACGGAAATAACGGTTTCAGGGTCGTATTTTGTATTCCATAATCCTCCATGGCTGTATTCAAGACAGGACAATCTGACATCTGATAAAAACTCACTTCTTGTTGGTTTCCACGCGTTTTTCTTTCTAGCAAAATGTGCTGCAATTGATGGAAGGGTAAAACAGTTTGCTAATAATTGATCGTTGTCTTCCCCCTCCCCAGAAAACTCACTAGCTAGTTGTTTCATTTGATTATGCAGTTGTTCAGTACGGTACAATTCTCCGTTGGGCCTTACAAACTGATCAAATCTACATTCTTCGTCTGAAGTACTATGAAATAGCCACATTGACACAGGATCGTTTATACTCAAATTGTAAATAGCATCAAATAATTTCTGCTCTGAAAAAAACTCTTCGGTTTGGGATAGATATTTTACGGTTCTATCCCGTGGAAATATTGTTACTGCAGATGACCACGCGTGTTCGTTATGATCAATAATTTCAATTGGGGTTCCTTTTGATTAATATTTCGATTCGTATATACTTCACCGGTGATTGTTCTTACCGATATTGGAAATCTCAATGATGTTTCTAATTTGGTTATATCTTGAATTGTTCCCCATGCTCTTTTAGCGTTAACTCCCATTCGGTTATTTTTTTTCGTCTTAGATCAGTTAGTTTATTTCCCCTGGACGCATTTGTGAAGTGTTCTATTATTCGTTCTACACAATTGAGCCCTGTCGAATATGTCATGGGTGCTAGTTTTGCAATATCAGGTTTTTCATTGAGCGGATATATCCCGTAAACAACTGCTGTTACAGGATAAGATCTTTCGTAGCATGGTTTGTCAATTCCGGTCAAAATTCCTGGTTTGGAATCTTGATTCACGGTGACAGTTTTTTTTGTCCCTGAGAATGGGTTCAAATTTATCCCTAATAAGCCATTTTCCATCATCACGGATAAGGAATTTTATTCGAAAAAAATTTCTTTCTTTCCCAAGACGTGCAATTATCACTGCTGCTTTTTCATAATTCATGGTAGCGTCAACAACACCATCAATTCGAAATGTTGACCAACAATAAGATGCTCCATCACGCTTGAATTCATTAAAACAGTCTCTGATTTTACTAATCATGGCTTTATCAAGAATTTTATTCTTTGGTGTATTAGAAACTATATCAAGATTGAATTGAGCATTTTTCCAGGGTAATCTCTTGTTACGTTTTTTGGGTCTATCGCGATTAAATCTAGGATTAATTTTCAATAATCTCTTAAACTCCTTCATGTTACCGTCTATGAAACGTTTTTGGGGTTTATCGCGATTAAATCTAGGATAAATTTTCAATAATCTCTGAAACTCCTTCATGTTACCGTCTCTTGGACGTTTTTTGGGTTTATCGAGATTAAATCTAGGATTAATTTTCAATAATCTCTTAAACTCCTTCATGTTTCCGTCTCTTGGACGTTTGAGATTAATTTCGTTATGTTTTTTGGGTTTATCGAGATTAATTTTCAATAATCTCTTAAAATTCCTTCATGTTACCGTTTCTTGGACGTGTTTTGGGTTTATCGAGATTAAATCTAGGATTAATTTTCAATAATCTCTTAAACTCCTTATCAGTATTGAATTTAGCATTTTTCGAAGGCAATCTCCTTAAATCCTTCATGCTATACTAAAAACAAGTATTTAAATGAAAGATTTATGTATAATGAATCACTGCAAATGGCTTATGATTGGATCGACGACACCGTGTAACAAATCATGCAGAAATGAGTTCTGTAGGTATCATATGCAAAGTTTTCGACGTGGAAGCCTTGGTCCGTTACCCTGTATTCGATGTGGGGTTGGGGTCAAGGGAAAATCGCAGTTATGTCTGAATTGCGGTGGTAAGCGATACAGGGAATTGAAGCGTTATTATGATAAAAGAATAAAAAATGGACAATCAATCAGAAATTATGACCCTGAAAAAGTCTTTGACCCTGACGCTGACAAAGTCAGTATCAAGGATAAAATCATAAGAAACGCCCAAGACTACATTGAAAGATTCATCATTAAACCAAACAATGAATTAGACAAATAGTATAGTATAGCATACAAATGAACCAAGAATTCAGACCTCACCCCTTGATTACAAATTATGAAGCATCCAGTGATGGTACTGTCAGAAACCGTAGACTAAAGAAACCAGTTGGTGCTGACAATGGTATGGGGTATTTGGTGTTTACTGTTAAGAGAAAGAAGATATATCGCAATCATCGTTTCGTGTATGACTGTTTGTATGGATTGATCGAAGATGATTTTGTTATCGATCACAAGGATTCTAATCGAAATAATAATTCTTTATCAAATCTGCAAGCTATCACATAAAGTGAGAATACCAAACGAGGAAAGACTGGGAAATACTCGAAAAAAGTGAAACCAGTAAAATCTTTGAATACAATAACTTACGAAGAAAAAATATTTCAATCAATATATGTAGCCGGCAAGTATTTCAATATTTGTAGAGCCTCAGTACAATTCGTTGCAGAGGGGATAACCAAAACGGCTATTTCAAAAAAGAACGGACAAAAATTTCAATTTAGTTATGTCTAATGCGTCATATTTTTCAATTAGAGATATGTCATTGTTATAGAAGAATGAATTCTGAAAACATGAATAGCATCATAGTTGAAATTTTAAAATTGAAAAGTCATGATATTGAACTATCAGATGGGTTAAATCCTGATTAAATCAAGTCAGATTTTCAGGATCTAGAATACGGAGCAAACAACAATAAATATATGCTACCAAAGAAGTATGCACTCATCAAAAGAATTCAGAATTCTATTAGAGACTCTCTTGCATTTTCCAGTGACATCAGTGTGTTTGTTTCGTTGAATACTATCGTAGAACGAATACGAAAAGAATTAGGTAACGAATACGAATTGAAAAAAGAAGTCAACTCTAAAATTAGAAACCTACGGGCCTTAATTCAAGAAAATGAACAATTTTGATTGCTAGACCATTTATCATTTTTTGATTGCCCGACCATTATCATTTTTTGATTGTGACCGACCATTATCATTTTTTTTAGCCGACCCTCAAGGGGGATGTCAAAAATCGATGGACGATATGTCATTGATGTCAAAATAGAATGTTGAAAGTCACAGTATTATTTATTTTATATACAATTATGTGACTTTCAACATCAATGATAGAGCTGTTAAAATAACAAAATAACACTTCCACAATGGTGTTAAAAATCATCCGATGGTGTTAGGTCGGGATTGAAAAATTGTTTTACAATTTAAAAATTGTTTGCGATTTCAAATAATGGTCAATGAAGCATTAACAACCCGATTGGCTTGTGAACGACTAGATGCAATTAAGAGATTTGTACCAATTCGTGACTCTGTAAGGAATAAACTGCAACAACGACAGAGTTTACAAACTGATTTTGCTGCGGAATCTGAAGAATTGTTTAAACCAGTAACCACAGCAACGTACGGGGTAGAGCGAGCTATACGGGGAGATACGGGAAAATCTCTTATTGGTGAACTTGAAAAAATAGCAGCGAAAACTGAACAAACAAAACAGGCTGTACAAAAAATGGAATCAAAAAGAACAGTAGATGATTTACGCGTGAGATTTAACGAGGAAGAATTAGCAAAAATTGATAAGACTGATCCAACAAAAATTCCTGAGCTTGTTGTTACGTCTTATGAAAACAGAAAAAATGGTTGAAACCAGAACATCATAAGTATGTTAAGAATTTAATTCATTGGGCTGATATATTTTAGAAAATCAAAACTAAAAAAAGTCAAATTAAGACAGAGAGTGCATCATACATTGAATATATCAATGCGGTGGGTATAGTGTATAATCAATATGAAGGGTTTAAACAACAACAAAAAACGCCAAAATTGCAAAGAAAGCGACAGCAACCTGCAAAGAAAATATCTTTCTCTCCTAAAAAACAACAACTACCACCTGATGATGATGATGATGTTTATTTACAAGAAACGGATTTAGAAAAACTAGATGAAGCAACTGGTTATAGCGGAAGTGGATTGCAAGATTCCAGTGAAAATCCAAGGATTTCATGTCCTGATAGCGTTATCAATGATATATCACGATTAGAAGTTCTTGTAGGAGGGTTCCGAGCTGGAAAAAACTCTCCAGAAATAATTAATGAAGCAGCTGATATCTGTAGACGGTTATTTCAAGGCGGTATCATGCATATCAGCACATATCGAGATTTCATTGACGAGTTAGCAAATGGGTATCATAGTGACTGAATTCAAAATTCTGATGACGAAGTCAATTGATTAGATAAATAACAATTGAAAACACTAGTGTTTTTATAATAATGATCATACACTACACTCATGATAAACCAACCCCCGTCTATGTAGTTAATTCACGGTTTCCTGTTTATAGCGCATATTACGGAGATGGTTTAAGTGATACCATTGCAGGTTTATTTGCAAGAATGGCTCCAAAAGTGATGCCGTTAGCTAAACAATTAGGAATGAAAGCCATTGATGTTATTCGTGATAAGGGTATTGGTGCTGTTGGAGATCTCGCCGGAAAAGCGTTTTCTGCAGCAAAGGATAAAATAACATCATTAGTGAGACGAAAAAAGAAACCATTACCGTCTACAGCGGAAATGCCTGCAAGTGTTAGTAAAATTATAAATAACGCAGTAGATGAAAAACTAGCATCATTGGTGACTCCGAGTGACCAAAATAACATGATAGCAAACATGATAGCGGGAAGTGGCTTTAAAAAAATACGACGATGAAAATCTTTTTATGATTTCACGATTTAGACTCTGATAAATAGAATAAAATGTTCAAACGGTCACCTGATCCAGCATTTGATATGGATGCCCCAGTGCGTAAAGATGATTCTGAACGCGATTTTCAATTTTATTCTTATCACGCAGTACAACCAGATATCCGATCGCGAATTGAACTTCAAGTTCATGATACCAGTAAATATTTTCTACCGTGTGAGGCATTTATTGAAGTAGAAGGAGAACTTGTAACCAATGTTGTAGCTAATACCCCATATGACAATAACCCAACTATTAAAGTTGGTTTTGTTAATAACGGTATGATGGCGTTATTTGAAAGCGCTAGATATCTCATTGATGGAAAAGAAATTGAATCCATTGACCGTGAAGTTGATGTGGCCACAACAATCAAAGGGTTAGCAAGATATTCTGATGATTATACAAGATCAGCAGGTCCATATATGATGTTTTCTAAGGATATTACTGATCACCCTGAACACGTACAGTATTCTAGAGTCAAAGCAACATATGCTTCTTCAGTTAATCCAGCACCAGCCGGATATACAAGACCAGCTGGTGATTTTGATGTCATAAATAATATTACTAATTACAACCTAGGATTTGCAACACGTGTAGCAACGTTGTATGGACAGCGTCGACAGTTTTCATGTGCGATTCCACTGCATCATATTTTTGGATTCTGTAGAAACGTCCGAAAAGTTATTTATAGAGCGAAGCATATAGTAGCGCTTGTACGAAATGGTACTGATGATGATGCAATCTGGCGTGATGCTGGAGTTGCAGCCGGTAAAGTCATTTTAACAAAACTATCATTATGGATGCCAGTGTTAACTCCGTCAATCACAGCAGAAGAAAAATTGTTATCATTTATGGACCAAGGAGGAAAATCATTGTTGAGTTGGTTATCAGTGACCACTGATATCAAACAGGATAATGTTGATGGTACATTCACATGGCACCTGGCATCAAAACAAGGGGTTTCAGCACCAAGTCATATATTTGTAGCGTAACAGAATAATGCACGAGTTGGTACTCAAGAACAAAGTCATATGATATTTGATCAGTTAGGTGTTAATGAAGTCTCACTGAGAATAAACGGCCAGCAGGAACCATCTGAAGATGTTCAACTTGATTACGGTCAAAATCATATTGCACGTGTCTATCATAACATGTTGTTATTTATGGAACGAGATCAAAATGTTGATACTGGTCTACAAATATCACAATTGGATTTTAAAAATCTGTATCCGATCTATTACTTTTCACTGGAACATCTTCATTTAACAAGACAGTCTGTCGTTGATATACACTTTAGAGCCCGTGTAACCCGTCCCGGTGGTATTGCTAATTATAGAGCAGTTGCTGTCATTCTCAGTGATAAATCAATGCTACTTGAAGGTGTTGGTGGAAGAATGAGAATCATTGATGCACCAGTGGAAAATCTTTGAACGATTTTTCCATTGAATCGCTTTACAATTTAGAATCAATCTATTATGTATAATATGTCATATAGTGTTATTAGTGTTGCATTAACTCCTGGTCAAATCAAAAAATTGCAATCAGAATCGGCTAAAAAATGCGGAACCACAATCACGTTGAAACCTAATCAAATGACTGGTGGTGCAAATACATTATCGCTGACAACTCGTCAAATAAAACATTTCAATGATGCACTTGTAGCAAAAAAAGGTGTTCAGATTAATCTTTCTGCGGCTGCTATCAAAAATATGATTAAAACAGGCGGTATATTTCCATTGTTAGCTGCAATACCAGCATTGATTGCAGCAGCAGCCACAGCGGTGGCTAAAGCGGCAGCGTTAGGAGCCGTTGGTACTGCAGCAGGAATGGCACTAAAGAAGGCAACTGGACAGGGTTATAAAAAAGGGAAAGGGTCTAAGACTACCAGGAACCCCGTATTCATGGTACAGCGGGAGATCCGTTCACGGATCAGGCCTGAGAATCCCAGGACCGGTTTATTAGTTGGAGAGTCTTTGACTCGGGAATCTTTCATTCCTATGTCCAGTTTTGATTGAATGGATGCTGCTAAAAAACTGGCGATTAAAAATTTCAGAGGTGTCTGTATGAAAGATCAATTACCACATCAACCAAACAACACTGAAACCGGAATCATTAATTTAGATAACAGCACCGGACCTGGAACTCACTGGGTTGCATACGCTATTGATACACGTGGGATTATCTATTTTGATTCATATGGATTAGCACCGCCAAAAGAGTTTATGCGTTACATAAAAAAAATTCCAATGAAAACTTGGTATTCTACGCTACCAACACAACAAATGAATGATCCACCAATATGCGGCAGTGAAGTATTAAATGTCCTTGACGCTATTTCAGCATCTAGAAAACCACCTCATATTGTCGTAAATGACTACACTAGTAGTCGCTGGCAACGACGGAGTCGTCAAAAACGATTTTAGAGAAAGAGTTTTACAATAACAATGATTGATATTTGGGGAAGACTTCTGAAACCCAAACCCGATGACACTGCAACCCCTGATTCTATCAAGGATATAAAAAAAATAATTTAAGATGAAATCGCTGAGACGTTAAATTTTACAAGTGTTGACATGAATGAAATAGTTGTATTTCAAGACAAACAGGGTAAATTGAAAACTAGTAATATTTCTCTGGATGATATTTTGATTAAACAACAAAACGCAATCGAGAACACCGTTGCGTTTTTTTCCGATCAGGGTAAACTCAAACCGGGTGTACTTTTTTCGACGATTACAGATCGATTAAAAACTCTCAACGATGAGTTGAAAAATTCTGTGTTGGAACTAACAACACTTCAATCTAAAAGTGAAGAACACGGAAAACAGTTTAACTCTTTCCGTAGAAATATCATTGATAAATTTATTGGAAGCCCGTTGGATAAAATTGAACTAAAACTTCCGGATATCAAAAAATCCATCGATGAGACGAAAATCTTCACCGAGGCCATCAAAAATGATTTTTCGAGGATGATAACAATCATTGAAAAAACAAGAATTCCTCATGACAGAACCAACAATATAGTATACACGATCCAACAAGGATCATTTGCGTGGACACTTACAAACAACAAATTAGATATCACTGCAACCGTCAAGGGTATTTATCGATTAACACTAGTGACAACGACTCAATTTAATATTTCATCGTCCAGTTCATCCGGGGTCAACAATACGATTTCAACGATCATCGACAAGGGTACAACTGAAAAGTTCACAATAACATCTACTGATAAAAATTTGCTTAGGGTCTCAACAACATGGTATGTGGAATTCGTAGCGGATTTAAGTTGAAAATTGCAAAGCAATTTCACTAACGGTTTCAATTGAAATCGTAATTGAAAACGCTAGCGTTTTCAAAATAAAAATGATTTCATCATCGCAATATCGTTATGATCAGGTCAGAGAATTTCAAAATAGACTCAAAACCCTGTCTGAGGAGTATGCAATGAAAATTAAAAAATATCGCAGGAGAATTACCGCAATTGATGTTACTGTGTACGCTGTGAGTGGTGTAATCACCGGAGCCGGTATTATACTGTCTTCAGTAACAATGATGGCCCCGATAGCTGTTCCAATTTGCATTTCTGCGGCAACAACAATCGCTGGAATTATTTTAATAATAACAAAAAAATATCATCATGCAGCCAACGGAAACTACAAGACTATGTGATTCAATTTCATGTTTTATCAACCGCATACTCGCAATTATCCTCATTGATATCGTCATCTCTCGATGATACAATTATATCAGGGAGTGAGTTTTCAGCAATGGTAGGTATTTACGATTCTGCGATATCAAAATTAGAAATACATCATGAGTATAATAACAATGACAACACAGATGGAATTACTTCAACAAATAGTGGAGAACACAAACCCAGTACAAACAAGCATGATCTAAATAACATCAACGAATCCAGAATTCAGTGTGAATTTCCCCTCTCCGGTCCCAGTGAATGAGATAGCGTTAGCAAAATTACGAGTATACCACAGTTGGCCAAATATTAGGTCAAAATGATTTGGTGGTCAACAACCGAATAATTCACTGGTATTTGCAAATAAGAATGAAGACAACGGTACCCCAGACTGGAACGTTGTTTCCATACCAACCGGATCATACCAAATTGAACAAATCAATAACGAATTGCAACGTAGAATAAAATCGATTACTGGAGCAGAATCAAAAATAGCTATAACAGTTCATGAGCCAACACTATCATCTGCCATTGAGATAAGCACAGAAGGATACGTCGTAGATATCTATCAAAGCTCAATAAGGACCGTACTAGGATGGCCTGAATTACCACCAGGGTGGAAAACCGTTGATTTACCAGAACCACAAAAAACCGATTGTATCACAGACAGGATAAAATCTGATAATCCAGTAAAAAGCTATAGCGATTACAATATAATGAATTTTTTTAATGGAGTGACAGATCCCTTCACTAAGAGAAAATACTACTTAATTCGACGGGATAAAATCACTGAAAATTTCACAGCGTTCAATAATGATTTTTCACTGTTGTTAATATCTCTTAAATCAGGCTCTCTCACCCGAGATGAATTTATCAGCGTTGTAGAAACATGTAACAAAATCATCAATGATATGGAAACATTTCATTCACAAATTA
Source organism: Unio delphinus (assembly GCA_029339505.1). NCBI lineage: Eukaryota > Metazoa > Mollusca > Bivalvia > Unionida > Unionidae > Unio > Unio delphinus. The sequence goes on from JAQISU010000236.1 coordinate 9,212,061, forward strand.
TTCAAGAGGTATTAGGTGACAGTAGTCCTGAAACAAGAAATTTATTTGCAAATGGATATAAAATCTCCGTCAAAGATATTTCAGCATTCAAAATACCAGGATATAACGTACCAGAACTACAAAAATCTCTCAGTGACACCATCGATATTGGTTTTCAAATAATTCATGATGCATGGAAAAAAACAGCATCACCGGAAATAAAAATCCTGACACATAATAATGACCAAGATGGTGGTGGCAGGCATATCGCTCCTGAAAATGTGAATATTTCATCGGTGATAGCGATCAATTTAGTATGTGATGTTATCGAAGGAAGCTATCAAATAAATTTAGAACGATCAAATCAAGCTCAGCAAGGATATATTCTGTATTCATTTGCACCAACAGCTCCTCCAGGGTTTCTAATCATTGAATCCCCAATTAATCCAGTCTATATGCAATGTCATAATAATTCATTAACCATAATTAATTTCAAACTCAATGACCAATCTAATAATCTGATTTATTTACAAGACGAAGTTTTACAAATAAGTCTGTTTGTGAAATCCTGAAAGGATTTTCGTCCTAAGGATTTTCATCCTGAAAGGATTTTCCCCCGAGGACACGATATCGTATCGGACTTGATAAAATATTCGGTTGAAGACTGCAGGATCATGTTTCGTTTGGCAAATGGAGGCTTTCTTTATTTTGATTTCATTATTTTTTTTCTTTGACTGATTTCATTGATTTTTCATTATTATTTTTTGCCTGATTTCATTGATTTTTTTTGCCTGATTTCATTGATTTTTTGCCTGTTTTCATTGTTTTAAGCCTTAATCCATTGAAAACTTGTTTAAAAACGTTGTCCGATACGCCTCCTCTGCTGCTAAATGAAATGATAAATACAAAAAAAAAAAGGGTCTCTCGCTATATACTATACGAGACAGGATGTTACGATAGATGTTTAGTCAATATTAGCCATATACATTACCATAAGATTTAAGATGCAACAGTTTTTAAAATACAGCTTAATGATGGCATCCTAGCTGTATAACGTTATTTTAAAATACAGCTATATCATGGTATCCTAACTGTATAACTTTATTTTGTAACGGGTTACTAACTCGTGTTGGCGTTCCGAAATCATATAGCAAATAACAGGCCTTTCAAGAGCACTTGTTTCAATAAGGGGTCTTTTTTGTCAGGGATCGCACATTACAAGAAACTGACAACGAACTGTGGAAAAATAGTGTCTGACTAGCTTGAGATATATTGACTCTAAATGTTTTTTTTTCAAAAGCAAATAAGCACATATCCAAGACAAACAAATAAAACACAGAAACCGTTGTTTTCTCAAAGTTTGACATGGCCGCTGGTTCAGTACTTAAACCTTTACATTTTAATGTCTCAAATACTTTATTGCAACCTGCTGCGGATGCCAGACACTATTGACCTAAACATCGTTGAGCTTTAACGACACCTGTTGTTTTATGGAAATGTATGTAAGCTCAAACTATATCCCGGATATTTCACAATTATAGTAGCGGTTAGCAACCAAATTTAGATGATTTTTTTTAAAAAAATGTGTCGGCTGCAAAAGATCATTGTATTTGTGCATCGCTGTCTTTTTATATTCATCTTGCCTTAAATGGCATGGTTGCAATGTTCTGGTGCTGGGTATTCAGTAAGATTTATGTCATTTCCTGCTTTCTATCATTTCCCATTAAAACAAACTACACAGTATGTCTAAAGTAGTCCTAGCTTAGAGTATATATTATTTGTTAACTTTTACTCCAAAGTATGTATAAAGTAGTCCAAGGTCACATTAGTTGCTTAGTTTTACTCTAAAGTATTTATAAAGTAGTCCAATGTCAGAGTATATATTAATTGTTTAGTTGTACTCCAAATTATTTATAAAGTAGTCCAATGTCAGAGTATATATTAGTTGTTTAGTTTTACTCCAAATTATTTATAAAGTAGTCCTAGGTCAGAATATATATTAGTTGTTTACTTTTACTCCAAAGTATTTATAAAGTAGTCCTTGGTCAATGTATATTTTAGTTGTTTAATTGTACTCCAAATTATTTATAAAGTAGTCCAATGTCAGAGTATATATTATTATTTTTCTTTTACTCCAAAGTATTTATAAAGTAGTCATAGATCAGTGTATGTATCAGTTGTTTAGTTTTACTCCAAAGTATGTATAACGTAGTCCTAGGTTAGAGTATATATTAGCTTTTTAGTTTAACACCAGAGTATTTATAAAGTAGTCCTTGGTCAGAGTATATATTAGTTGTTTAATTTTACACCAAAGTATTTTTACAGGAGTTCAAGGTCAGTATATATTAGTTGTTTAGTCTTACTCCAAAGTTTTTAGAAAGTAGTCCAAGGTCAGTGTATTTATTCGTTGTTTAGTTTTATTCCAAAAGTATTTATAAAGTAGTTTAAGGTCAAATTATATATTAGCTATTTAGTTTTACCCCAACGTATTTGTAACGTTCTCCAAGGTCAGAGCATATATTAGTTGTTTACTTTCATTCCAAAGTATTTATAAAGTAGTGTAATGTCAGTGTATAGTCCTAGGTCCGAGTATGTATTAGTTGTTTAGTTTTACTCCAAAGTATTTATAAATTAGTCCAAGGTTAGAGCATGTATAAGTTGTTTAGTTTTACTCCAAAGTAATTATAAAGATGTCCAATGTCAGATGATATATTAGTTGTTTGATTTTACTCCTATTTATAAAGTAGTCCTATGTCAGAGTTTTTATTATTTGTTTAATTTTACTGAATTTAGAAGAAATTGTTTTGTTTATTTCCGCAAAATATAATTAAGGATAAAAGCAAAAAAATACGGCGATGACCAATATCAAATTCGCTTAATATGGACGGTTGACCGTTCAATCATTATTTTAGTCGCATCTAATAAAGTCAGATAATACATATTAAAGCGGAGAATGTACCAGGGGTAACGATTTCTTTATTTAGACCAAATCCTAATATTGGTCGCCATCACCCTCAAGTGACTTCATCTGTTGTTATTTGACATTAGTTTTGCAATGTTTGATGTCAGATTATTTTTGCACTTATATATGCAATGGCATTAAACCTAAAATAGCAACAACTTACTTGATGGGCATGACGGAACGAATTTAGATCCTCAGAATGACTATTGTGCCTACTTGAGTGACAATCATTACTGATAATTTCCCCCATATGGCAGGGGTACATAGTCTTTTTCGTCCAAGGGCTAGATGTTATTGTCTAAGACCACTCGAGGGCCGCTAATACATTTATTTAATATCACTACCGTTAACGGGCCAGATTTACTTATTGATTTAATTTAGTCAAATGGGCCCGATAGAACTTGTTTGTACCCTTGGTATGGTTTAGTGTGTGCGAGTATGTGTATGGCATGATTTTATAAGGTATGTTTCTCTGATTGTATCTTCCTATTTTTTACTCTAATCTGCACATAATGTTTTGGATATTGTATGCGAGAGTAGTCGAGTTGTAAAGGTGATGATTGCATATTTTGTTTTCGAGATGTCTTCACGTTATATTACATCCTAAGACAACAAGGCGTTTTGGATATACTGTAGATATGGGTTGTGATTGCATATATAGTGTTTCAGAATATTTGTGTTTGATTTCATCTTCGCTGATATTCTAAGTTAACACATACACAAACATATGGCCCATATGGCAAGGGTACACAACCTGTTTCGTTCAAGGGCCAGATTGCATTATCTAAGACCACTCGATGGCCGCTAGTACATTTATTTAATATCATTACCATTAACGGCCCAGATTTCTGTGTTGTTTTAATTAGTCGTAAGGTCCCGATATAACGTGTTTGTACCTCTGGTATGGATAGTGTGTGCGGGTATTTGCATGGCCTGATTAAAAGGTATGTTTCTCTGATTTCATCTCATTCTTTCATAATCTATGCTAAATATAATGTTTTTGATATTGTACGCAAGGATTGTTGAATTGTATAGGGGATGTTTGCATATTTTGTTTGCGAGATTTATTCACGTTCTACTACACCCTTTGATAAGACAAGTCGTTTAAGATATACTGTACATTTCGGTTGTGATTGCATATATAGTGTTTGAGAGTATTTGTTTTGGATTTCATGTTAGCTTACTTTCTAAGCTAACACATGCACATACATATGCCTTAATGGTACGTAATATGTGGATGGGGCAAAGTATGAGGGCAGTTTTGTACCTTTGGTATCTGATTCTTTAAATACATGAAGATGAACAATGTTTCCAGATGTAGCAGGACCAAAAGGTGTCAGCTTTCCTCCATCTTTTCCGCTTTTCATCACATTTTTTTTAGAAAATCATTCACTTAAAACATGACAATATTATCAATTAAGGATAAAATTAGAAAAATACGGTGATGCAGATGATAATTTTATTTGAGCTTTTCAAGCTTCATTTGTATCGTAATTTAAATGTTCCTGTTAATGTAATGGTCAGTCCTATTAGCTAGGAACTATTTATTGTTCTATAGCGTTATGGATTGAGCTATTGTCAGACCAAAAATAGAGCGCATGTTAAATAAACATCATTAAAGGAGTAATATAATATGACTGACTGATATCCATGTCAATACATCCACACTTTTTTAACGTAAAAATCAACTGCTTGAAATAAACATAGGGTCGTATTTTTTAAGACAGAAATAAATATTTCAAATGAGAATAAATAGGTCTATGACACTACTTACATGGCTGACACCCATGACACAAATCACATTATTCAGTAGAATGAAAACGTGCAGTCGTACCTATGACTAGGTGATATAAAGTACAGGTATGACTGGTAGAAGGCCATCCTGTGGAACATGGCTTTATTGTCCTTGTAAATAAGCTGCCGATTCCTACCGTTCACATCAGCTTTGTATATGCCACCAGCGATACACCAGTTCAAAACTCCCTCTGCAAAGGATTCATCGAGTATGTATCTAGATGTTGTAAGATCGACCTGTATTGTTCTAAAAATAAATATAGCTGCCTGACTTGATAGGTTTTGTCCGATGCGATGCAGTGTTTCCGTTACAAGATGAATATTGTTGGGACTCACGTCACAGATAATCTAAACCTTATCTTTGCTTCAAGATGGAATATCATTTATTGATGGTACTTGTAGTCCTGACAAATGAAATGGCACATAGCATGAAAAAATTAACATAGTACGGACGCATAAGGAAACGTACTACAACACCTACGTAATATTGGCGGTGCCATTTCCATGAATAGAGGATGGGCATATGTGGTCCTGATGTTACACACCGGATGTTTGCGATCATTTTCAGTTAATTAATATAATTAAATCAAGAAACCGAGTGAAAAATGTTACATCTGCATCCCGATTAGCTAACAAAAACACTCTACTATATGCGTGTAGACTTTAGTCAGTTTCGAGGAAAAATATAAAGCCGTATGTGACAGTTAAATCCGATCTATCCATTAGCTCAAAGATACAGTAGCATGGTATACATTCATCAGATGTACCGTGTACTTATATGCAAGACCATGGTAGACATTCATCAGAAATACCCTGTACTTCTATTCACAAAATTTTAGACATTAATCAGAAAGAGGCAGCGTGTACTTATATACACTAACATTGTAGACATTGATCAAAAGTACCGTGTACTTATACACACTAACATGTTAGACATTGATAAGAAAGAGGCAGGGTGTACTTATATACAGTAACATATTAGACATCGATCAGTAACAGCGTGTACTTATATACACTAACATGGTAGTCATTGATCTGGAAAGAAGAAGCGTGTACTTATATACACTAATATGTTAGACATTGATCAGAAAGAGGCAGCGTGTACTTATATACACTAACATGTTAGACATTGATCAGAAAAAGGCAGAGTGTACTTATATACACTAACATGTTAGACATTGATCAGAAAGAGACAGCGTGTACGTATATACACTAACATGTTAGACATTGATCAGAAAGAGGCAGCGTGTACTTATATACAGTAACATATTAGACATCGATCAGTAACAATGAACACTTATATACACTAACATGGTAGTCATTGATCTGGAAAGAAGCAGCGTGTACTTATATACACTAATACGGTAGACATTGGTCGGAAGTAGACATTGATCAGAAGCAGCTTGTTCTTATATACGCTACAATAAATGAAGACAAAAATCAACAATAAATTTCAGCCAAAGCTATTTATTTCTGGGCGTTTAGCTATCTAACGTAAAATTATTATATAAGTATTTTGTTTTCTTTATATGTTTCACCTTGTTTACAAGAGTATGAAAGAGGCGTCTCAATGAAAAGTATTTAGATGATGGAAAGAGATATGTAAGATACTGTACTGACAGGGATTCTTTTTCGTAAGAACCTTATTACTTTAATAAAAGCACCTTCAATTAGTGCAAAGAAGAAAATTGGCACCCACCTCACATCCAGTACCTTCAAAATTTTAGGGATTAACGGCCACTTAAAGTTATAGCTGTAGAATAACAACTGTGAAATTAACTATTTTACAGTCAATTTCTAAGGCTGCTTTATTGACACTTTGTTTTATCAAAACTTAAGAAAGAATTGTAACCGTCTTGTAAATGTTGCCTTCTTTTTTGGTTATACATAGATCTAGAATGGATAGCTTATCAGATACCAATTATAATTGCAATGTAATTTATATTAATGCATGTCTTTGTGAACAGCACAGCGTAATTTATAAACTTATTTTAGATATAATAAGGTTTGGAGAGGTATTTGATAACGTATATGGAAGGTATGGGTTATAAAGAAGCAGCCGCGCAGATCATTTCTTCGACTGACGTCCTTTTCTTCATTAGCAATGTTATTATACCTGACGATAGAAAAAGCATCACAGCTAGAATGAATGCATTGCAATCAGGGCACCAGTGCACTTGCTCTATTTCAGGTTTATATTTCCTCGTCAATATCTGCATTATTTGGTTCGTTGAATAGGGTTTCGTGCTTGTTTCGCTATGACAATTTGTACATGCTCTTCTTTAATTTAGGTAACAGCTTATTTAAACCTCTTCTAAGATCCTCCAGGACAGTTGCAAACCCATTAAGCAAAGACGATAGACATAGGCTTAATGATCATAAATTCATCAAAAACACTAAGAGAAAATATAAAGCTATCATCAAACCTGCAATGTCGATAGCCATGCCAGATGGTTCTGCATCTCCTGTGTTGATTATCTCCCGTTTATTTGTGCCATAGTAGTTTGCCGTTTCAATCTTGCCATTGGTTCCAAAATTGGTCCAAAATATGGTACTGCAAATAATCGATAAGATAATCCTTAATATGTAACAATTTAAAACTGTTTCTTACGGTAATATATAATAAGGAGTTTCTGGCAATCGAATGAATATAAAATATAGAGAGCGGCATATAAAATAGTCTACGCAGTCACCGCACAGTATAACACTAGTGAACTGAATGTCGGACATGCTATATATAAATTAGTCAGATGTACGTTTGTTTATCTGTGTTTGTTGTGTAACTAACACTTGTCAAATGAGGATGGTCTGGTACGTCAAATGCTTTAATAAAGACTTAAATTCCATTGTCATGGATATCACGGTCAGTAAAAGTTACAAACTTTTTGTATTCAGTATAACAAAAATAACATTGACGAAAAGTGGATGTAAAGTTTGATCTATCCTCCATTCATAATAAACTAAACAAACGTTCTTTATAAGTCTCGATAGATTTATCTTACTCTGGATATAAAGTAGGTGACATTAATTCAAATCAATTTAATGATCATTGTAAACTTTTTAGATTCCTTATATAGTCAAAAAAGATTTTAATTAACACTCTAAAACTAGTTTCCTGAATATTGATTAATATAGTTAAATCTCTTTATAAGTATACCAGTATTGCAGTGTAGAGACCGGACTCTAATGGAACCGTGTTAACGTTTCTCATTTGATTTGGCTTCACTGGGATTCACAAATTCTACATAGTCACATGAATAATAAAGTATTGCGTGTATTTCTATCGAGTTTAGTAGAGCAAGTTTTTACACTGGTTAGCGCAAGTGAACTCATATGTGGTTGTAAGGACATTTTACGTAATTCATAAAAGTATCTGTACATATTTGCGCTATATCACAAACAATTGACTTTGACAAATATCACTTTAATCTGCTATACCGAGTATCAAGTTGCATATTTCTCACAAAAATTGTGTTATTATACATCCTTGATTGCTTCGTTTATATATTATTTAGATAATAATAAGATCTTTTCCACTGTGTTTATGTATGCACCTCTACTTCATTAATGAACTTTACTGTATTCGTTATGTATACGTAAATGACTTACCGAGATCTGTGTTAAACTTTAGTATTTACATGTATCAGATTATGTTGTTGAGAGGTGTGAATGTTCCCTGAAACCGAGCTCGCTTTATTTATTTATAATATAGCATTACTCGATCTTCCATTTAGCTCAATATCTGCACGTTTGTTGATAGCACATACCACGTAGCCTTGAGAAATTGCTTTTAAAGCGTATTTAGAATGTTCATCATTCACTTTGGAGTTTTTACAGTGCACATGCTTGAATCTATATTAGCGTTTTGAAAAGCAAATTGAAACAAATACTCAACAAGGTCATTATATACAAGAATTTTGTGTTTTTGATAAAGAAACATATATGAGTATTAAGCACATTTTATGTTGAACCATTTGCAAATATTGTTGTCCTACATTTACATGTTTTTTTGTTTTGTTTTCTTTATGGTTTAACGCCATTTTTAAGCACAATATAGGCTATACATGGCGGCCAGTAATACTGGTGGAGGAAGAACCCGGAAAAACATCAGAAAGAACCACCGTCACACGAGAAGCTACTGGCAAACTTTCTCACATAACTACATTAGCCGAATCTTAGACTCGAACCCACGCATACAGAGGTCAGATGTCAGTGATCCGTAACGGACAGCGCTTTAGACCACTCGGCCACTCGGGGCTCCTACAGTTACAACGCATAACTGCTAACTGTAGCGGATATGTTGCCGCAACCAAAATATAAATGCAAACTATATTTGTGCAAAACTGTTGAAAAAAATCAATATAGAAATGTGCTTTTAAAATAGCAAACTACGTTCTAAAGATCAAGATTCCACAACTGCCCAGGCTGCAGGCTTTAACATGTTTTGTCCTGGTTCGGTGACTCGCAAAATGATTTGTAGATGCAATTAAAAATACATTATTACGTCAACCAGTTGATACAAAATGTCACTCATCGTCAATAAAGGATAAGTAACAGTCAGAATATATTGCCATGATACAGAAGTAACACATTCACGTTGTTATTCGGAATTGGGACGCAGCCTTTTTAGCTCTACCATCAGCGACGGAATACCGAGTGGACATTTGGTCTAAAGCGCTCTCAGTTACGGATCACTCCCACTTCACCTCTGTCTGTATGGGTTCATGTCTCGGATTCGGCCATTGTGGGTATGTGAGAAAGCTTGGCAGTAGCTTCTCGTGGATTGGTGGTTCTTTTATGGGATTTACACGTGTTTTTCTTCCAACATTTACGCTGGCCGCCATGTTTAGCCTATCATGTGCTGAAAAATGGCGTTAAACCCTAGAACAACTACAACTAAAATCTACCATCTGTATACGTAGGAGTTGGTGGGAGGAGTAATATGATATATGAACTATGTTTGGATTCTTGGGGAGTATGTATTTAAACTTAATTTATATTTCTGCGAAATGTAATGGTGCTATATACGAAAGCAAAAAACAACAAATATAATCTTAAATCAAACCTATCAGAAATAGCAATCGACTGTCCAGTGGACAAATAATTGGTGACACATAATAGTTCCTTCACTGTTACCAAGAGACCAGCTAGATCAGGCCAGATGATCTCGAGTTCCAGTGCAAATACATGCATAACATCAAATGATAAATAATCTTGCTTTTTTACAAGTCTTGAAGGCACGGGCACTGGAGTGATACATGATGTCACATCAAGGAAAACTCTTAAACGTCTCATACATGCATCGCTTTCTAATACATGTTGGCGCCATGTTGTAATGGAATCTTGTTATAAACACATACAATTTGGAAACAAATGGAGAAATAAACACTCTTAAATAACAATAAATGCCACCGGTATTTTGAACCGATAAAAAAAATAAATTCTACCGATATTTTGACCCGTAAAAAACAATAAATCACACCGAAATTTTGAATCGGAAAAAACATTAAATACCACCGAGATTGTGACCCGTAATTACAATAAATCCCACCGAGATTTTGCCCAAAATTATATTGTGTACTAGGTATTGTGTCTTGCATGAATATATACCAGTTACAATGACCCGTGTATGATGAAACAGTAATTACCCATTTACTGGATTGGTCAAAATAGCATCGGGCTCTACAAATTTACTTCGGAAAATCACTTTCTGCTAAGAACCATCCAAACAAAGTACAGCTATTATCCCATTTTCTTTGTCTGTATAAAGTAATAATCTCGACATCGCATCTACTGCAATTCCTTGAGGTGAAGAGTCTACAATGGGAAAATGTATTTAACGAAATAATATCACATACAGTAGAATTGTGGAATTTAAAGATCCTTCGAATAATCATATTAATCAAAATAAGTATTTTCGACCTCGAAAACGTGCATTGGTTTGGACCATTATAACATGAAAACCACATAGCTAGATAGATAGATCGATCGATACATCGATCGATAGATAGATAGACAGACAGACAGACAGACACAGACAGACAGACAGACAAATATATAGATAGATAGATAGATAGATATATAGATAGATAGATATATATAGATAGATAGATAGATAGATAGATAGATAGATATATAGATAGATAGATAGATAGATAGATAGATAGATAGATAGATAGATAGATAAATATATAGATAGATAGATAGGTAGATATATAGATAGATGCTAATTAGTAAAACGCTTTAGTGTTTTCTAGTTGCTCAGAAATGAGTGTATATAGTACATCGAAGTAAATAGGCTTTCGCTTTAACTAGAAGAAAAAGCTTATCTTACATTTGAGAATTTTGTATTCATCTTATAATATTATATTACTTATTAGTTTACTGTAGTTTAATTAAGAACTATGTTATCATATACAAATGGAGGCGTAATACATAATGAACATAGGAGGTTTTAACGTAAGCAAATGTTAGACAAGTACAAATGAGCAAGAAATAAAATATCAGTACAATATTTGGTGTCTAACTAGCAATACGTTATATGTTTTAATTTAGAAATATATCATTTTCTGATCAGGAAACAGCAATCACACATGGGTCAGCACCATGGAAAATTTAGGAAACTGGGTCAGATGTAATGCTGTGTCAATCCTTTTGGAGTGTTATATAGTATTTATGGATACATGAATAGGATATTATAATGTTCAGACAGACGAACGACAGATGAGGACTGAATAGAAGAGATAGAATGCCTACTATAATGGAGTGATAGACAAATAATATGAAAGTACCCTAGTACTAAGATGTAGTGTAAAACTTGGTGTGGTGGACAGCAAAAAGCTTAACAGGTCAGATAACAAATCCTAACAGGTCAGATTACAATGCCTAAAAGGTCAGATGACAAAGCCTAACAGGTCAGATGAACAAACCTAACAAGTCAGATGACAAAGCCTAACAGGTCAGATCGCAAATCCTAGCAGGTCATATGACAAATTCAAACAGGTCAGATGACAAATCCTAACAAGTCAGATGACAAACCCTTAGAGGTCAAATGAAAAAGCCTAACATGTTAGATGGCAAAGCTTAACAGGTTAGATGAACATTTACAATTGTTCAATGACAAGTATGCAGTCGCTGAATTTACGCAGTGATATTTGAACATGTATGTGCTATATAGTTCGTATTTATAACAAATTAGCACCTGTAGAATATATAAAACATGAGCAAATGTGTATGATATGTTAATTTAAGGATGAAAGACAATAGGTCGCAAACACTTTGTTGATGATGGTGAAGACAATATGGTGCAAACACACTTTGCAGATGATGGTGAAGACAATTTGGTACAAACGCTTTGTATATGATGGTGAAGACAATATGCTGCAAACGCTTTGTTGATGATGGTGAGAACTACATGGTGCAAGTACACAATGTAGTTGATGGTGAAGACAATAGTCTGCAAACCCACTATGTAGATGATGCTGAATACAAGATGGTGCAAACACTTTGTATATGATGATGAAGACAATAGGGTGCAAACAGGCTTTGTAGATGATGGTGAAGACAAAAGAGTGCAAACACACTTTGTAGATGATGGTGGAGACAAAACAAGTGCAAACACACTTTATGGATACTGCTGATTACAATAGGGTGCAAACACGCTTTGTAGATAATGCGGAAGACAATAAGATGCTAACACACTTTGTACCTGATGCGGAAGACAATATCGTGCCAACACAATTTGTAAATGATGATGAAGACTGTAAGATGTAAACACACTTTTTAAATGATGGCGAGGACAATAGGATGCAAACACACATTTTAGATGATAGTGAAGACAATAGGATGCAAACACACTTTGTAGACGATGGTGAAGACAATAGGGTGAAAACACACTTTGTAGATGATGTATTGCATAATTTGCGTTTACAAATCTTTCTTTTTGGTTAATTTCATGATACACCCATGTGTAATACGAAACATATAATAACTCCCGAAAAAGCAAATAGCATATCTATACAAACGAAATTAAGAAAACCGTACCAAAAAGAGAACTTACTGACTTTTAAATGGCGTATAACCTTTTCGTTCCTTCCAGAGATGGTAGCTGAGAAAATCATATGAAGCGTGGTATCGGTCCAGAATATAGTTTCATTTATCGGTTCGTACGATACAGCATGAGGTTTCTCTAGGTTTAGAAGTGGAATTTCAATGCTATGGCCATTATTCGAGTCTATGGCATATATACTAGATCTGTCATTTGTTGCAATTAGGAGAATACTGGCTTTATTATAAAAAAAGATATGGATTGAAAAATCAAATTTACGTAAGAAGCTGATTGTGGATTACAATGGTACACATAACAATGTATAAATATACTTTTTCATTGAAATGCAGCGCACATCAACAAATCAAAATAACGTACAACTTCTCTCTCTCTCTCTATCTTTCTATATATATATATATATATATATATATATATATATATATATATATATATATATATATATATATATATATATATATAGACCTAGATGTTCGCACTGTTCTCTTATTAATGAAAGTACTTCTTTCAGTAGTAGTAATACAAAAGAAACGTTTAATATGCATTGTGATACTAATTGTGCAACATCAAACGTTATTTATTTGATCACATGCAAAAAATGTGACGTCCAATATATTGGACAAACTAGTCAACAAATATCTAAACGTATGAACCAACATAGATCTGACATAAAAAATTATATCCATAAATCTTTTTCATCTCATGTTGCCGTACACTTTAACAATAGTTCTCATACTGTGCAAGATTTTTCCTTTCAACCTATTGTTATAGCTGAATCAGAAATGGAACGTTTGCTAAAAGAAACATACTGGATTCACCGTCTTAATACAGTATATCCAAAAGGTCTAAATTCCAAAGCACTTTACGACCTTCATTAATGTAATATATATATAAAAATAAAACTGTTTATCTCTATTTATTCATAAATTTTATATATATAGATAGAGATAGATAGATAGATAGATAGATAGATAGATAGATAGATAGATAGATAGATAAATAGATAGATAGATAGATATATATATATATATAGATAGATATAGATAGATATCACTAAACAGACTGACGAAATTGGTTTAGTGGCTATTGTTTATAAAATATGTTACTCATGATCTATGTGGACATATGAATATGTCAGGATTGTCAGAGTTGGTATAGATCTTTCAATTTGGTCATGAATGCCACATTTTATATATACATGACATTTCTCTGCATGAGTGCGAAATGTCCTCTCCTATAGTTCTTTGTTGATCTGTTTCATTTTATTGTTTATATCGTCAGAGCCTTCCGAAAGTCATTCTGACTTTTCTCGGTTGCTTCAATTACATGTTATGTAGGTATAGAAATCTTATGTATAGTGTTTTAATCTGATTTGATTGAGACGTTATGCATTACATATAGACTGAATTATATATGTAAACTATTTTGGAAGACTTTTTATTATGTAAATCAATATTTTGTACATTAAGTTACGACTATATTTCTAGTCTATGTGACGTCTTTCATCTGTCTATCTGTTTGTGTTGCAATGTCTCTATGATTGTGTTAGCTATGAATGTGTTAACCATAAATTTGTTAACTATCATTGTGTTAGCTATGAATTTTAACTATAAGTGTGTTGACTATCAATTTGTTAGCTATGAATGTGTTAAATATGAATGTGTTAATCATGAATGTGTAAACTATCAAAGTATTACCTATCAATGTGTCACCAATACATGTATTAATTAGTAACGTGTTTACAAATACTAATACTGCACATTTAATAAATATGTGGAGAACCATAAATAATAAATAGCATCAATTCATTTTGACTTTTGTTATTATTACTATATAGAAATAATAACAAAATTATTAAAATTATTGTTATTATCATTATTATTATTAGTAGTAGTAGTAATAATAACAGTAATGTTACTATTGTTGTAGCAGTAGTCGTTTTAGTAATAGCAGTAGTAGCAGTATTACTATTGTAGTGTAGCAGTAGTACTATTGTAACAGTAGTAGTAGTATTACCATTGTAGTAGTAGTATTAATATTGTAGCAGTAGTAGTAGTAGTATTTTTGTAGTAGTAGTAGTGGTAGTATTACTATTGTAGTAGTAGTAGTGTTGCTATTGTAGTAGTAGTATTATCACTATTGTAGTAGTAGTAGTATTACTATTGTAGTAGTTTTATTACTATTGTAGTAGTAGTACTACTATTGCAATATTAGTAGTAGTAATATTATTATTGTAGTAATAGTAATAGTAGTACTTTTGTAATAGTTTTAGTAGTATTACTTTTGTATTAGTAGTAGCAGTAGTAGTAATAGTTGTGTGATCATTATTATTATTATTATTATTATTATTATTATTATTATTATTATTATAATATTATTATTATTATTATCATTGTTGTTGTTGTTATTATTATTCTTGTATTATCATTAATTTGTAAAATTAGCACCTAATAATATTTGATATGATAATATGAAAATAATCTGTTTTTAGACGTGAGCACAAATACGTAAAAAAAAGGACTAAACACAATAAATATGGCATATATATATATATATATATATATATATATATATATATATATATATATATATATATATATATATATATATATATATATATATATATATATATATATATAAGAAAGTAAATACAGCACGAAAAACCTGCACATAAGGCTTTCAAGTATTCAATTTTTTTCAGAGTTAAGGCTACAAAACGTACATTATTTTTACCTTCTATATTATGAACGCAATCACTCTCTTATATTCAATATGAATCCAGCTGTCAACTTAGTTATCTAAATTAATGCTTATAATTGTTCAAGCTTTAACGGAATTGTTTAGTTCAGACTTTATATAGAAACAAATATCATTAAAAAAACACAACTTATAGTATCCATAGCATCGTTCATTATGTATTCATGAATGTATACTACTATTACTACTACTACTACTACTACTACTACTACTATTACTACTACTACTACTACTACTACTACTACTACTACTACTACTACTACTACTACTACTAATAATAATAATAATAATAATAATAATAATAATAATATTAATAATAATAATAATAATATAAATAGTAATATGAATTTAATACTAATATTTATAATGTTAATCATATTGAAAATAATAATAATAATGATACCGGTGATAATAATAATAATTAAATTAATAATAATAATACTGATAATAATAAGAATAATAATATGAAAAATATTAATATGAATAATAATAATATGAACAAATAATATTGATAATAATAGTAATAAGGATACTAATATTGAAAATACTTTTAATATTACAAATAATAGGACTTATGACGATAATATTAATGGTAATAATAATAATAATCAAAAAATAATAATAACAATAGTAATGAGGAATTGAAATAGTTCCTAATTTATTGTAAGTCTAAGCGCTTTAAAACATGTATAATGATATGACTACAAACAAAACAGATAAACAAAACAAACGCTTTCAAATTAGAAAACATAAAGAAATGATGAAAATATTTAACGTAGGAAACATTATTAAGCCTTTAAGTTTGTTCGAAAAATATAAAGCTTTAAGAACACTTTTGAAAGAGATCACTGTGACTTTGTGTCTAATTTCAGTCGGCAATTCGTTCCACGTTGATGATCTCTTGTATGCAAAAGAACGTTGTCTATACGACTTCGTTTCCAAGGTGAGAATAATGCGTATGCGATTGTCAGAAGAGGAGCGTACGTATCTTGCTGTGTGAAGCCACATAGTTATGTTGTACTGGACTCCGTCAGTGCTCTGATCTTGGTGCTCTAAGGATGATTCAACCTGCTGTGCTTTGAATTTTTTGAAGTTTACGGAGTTTATATTGAGACGGACCAGACATAATTGATTATAATAGTCCAGTCTTGAAAATACTTATGAACACAAAAGTGTTTTAGAGGCACTAACTGAAAGATATTTGCTAATGGAGCTGACTCGCCTCGGATGAAGATATGCAGCCCTACATTTGACATGTTGCATTGTGAGAGTACTGTCCAGAGTAGCACTTCTGTTTCGGTCTTTGTGTGTGAATTTAATAGCATTGTAATAAAACCGTCTCATATTTACAACATCTTATCCTCAACATACACCATTTACATCTCCCGTTGATTGGGAAGCTTCATATTTTCCTGTTACTAACATCTTACCATTTTATATTTAACTATTATGGTTCTTTTATATCGCTGGTCGATATTAAACCTTTCTTATTTTTAAGCAACATACTCTTTTGTATGGCGCTAAATAGACTAAACGTACTAGTGCGCCGTTAAAATTCAATTAATCAATCAATCATAAAACCGTATTTTGAAGGGATATGATATCATGCCGTTTTAATAGGTTACAATATTAATAAATTATGATGGTGACCATACAAATAAAGAAAACTACTCACATCCTTCGCAGGTTTGACGATCAGGCAGAAGGGTCATAAAGTCAGGGCAGGAACACATTCTAAACCCACCCGGCAGTGGAAAACAAAAATGGCTACAACCACCACGCCCATCTGAACATCCGTTGGTAGCTGTAATATGAAAGCTGTTTAAGACATAGGTAAACGTGTTCATTTATATGTAACCACTATGCAGCTACCATTTCCAGGGAAATCGAAACTATACGCGTTAAATATTTAGGATTATGTATACATCTAGCACCAATACATATATCATGATCAACACGAAAATCCGATATTCGTACATTTTTCATATTTAGTATGAAACTCTGATATTCATGCATTTGTCATGTTTAGTATGAACATTCGACATTTATTCGTTAGTCATGTTATTATGAAAATCCCACATTCATACTTTAGTCGTGTTATTATTAAAATCCCACATTCATACGCTAGTCATGTTATTATGAAAATCCCACATTCATACCTTAGTCGTGTTAATATGAAAATCCGAAATTCACACGTTTGTCATATTTAGTACCAAAATCCGACATTCATACGTTTTTCATGTTTACGATGAAATTCCGACATTCATACCTTATTCATGTTATTATGAAATTCCGACATTCATGTTATTATGAAAATCCGACAATCATACGTTTCGCATATTTAATATGAAATTCCCACATTCAAACATGTTTGATCAGTCTACGCACGTTGAGTATCTGACCAGTAAATATTATCAATTATAAATAAAGGTAAACATGATGTGTATAGAAACTGCTATTCCCCCATCAATAATCTTGTTATCCTGATGCTTCCATGTTTTTTATTATATTTCTTGTGATAACCGTCTTGTGGGCCACTTGAATTTTACTAGCAATGAAATGCTGACGCTCATATTTGTTATACGTTAGTGTCTTAGTTTTTTGTAAAATGTTGTTTACTTGAGACATTATTCATTAATGGGTTTAATATTGTATTATTGTCGAGTTCATTTTTTAGTATGGTTGGAATTTTTTATTGAAAGTATTGTTCATTGGAAACACAATGTGCCCATTCATTAAAATATTTGACAAGAATATTAATTTGGAATTAAATTGATCTCATATAAGATAAGAACAATTATGAATTATTGTATTGTGCTACATCCAAAAACTATGATAACATTGTTACACTGTAGGTCATAACCACATAAACACATTAGAGACTACGGTCATGCCCAAACATTCAATAATGGAATCTTTTTGGAATGCCACTGGAATACAGTTAGACACTTTTGATAAATCTTTTAAGACCATTTGGAATTTTACTTGATTAACTGTTCGTTCTTTCCAATTTATAGCGTATTGTAGGAAGCAATTCGTTCTTGGATATTACATGACACGTCAGTTTTCGCTGATATACTTGTAATATGATCTTGAGTTTTTGTTCAGAATACGAATTGCTTTAATATATTTCAGAAACTGTTGTTTTTGTAAAGTTAGAAAGTTTGTGTTAGAAATTTCTAAGTTTTTATATATGATTTACATAATTCCGAAATCAATAGTGAAACCACAAAAGCATTCCCAACGTTATCTAAATGCTTCCCTGCTAAGGTTTGAGTCCATGCAACATAATGAAATGCTCCAGCTAGCCCGACAATAAGTGTTTGTTGTTTTTTGTTTGAGGCGAACGATTATTTAACGAAGCAAGAGCTTAACAACATTTTTGTCCAATATTTGGCAAAAAAAGAATTTTGGGAGATATAAGTGGTTTAAGTTTCATTAACAAGTCGATATCATGGTCTGCTATTAACGTAATGTAGATGAAATTAACGACGAATGTAAAGATAAGAAAGCTCCATCTTACTAAAGAGGAATGAGAGACAAAGTTAACTGGAGAGAGAGAGAGAGAGAGAGAGAGAGAGAGAGAGAGAGAGAGAGAAAGAGAGAGAGAGAGAGAGAGAGAGAGAGAGAGAGAGAGAGTGACTGAGTGCAATGAGAAAGACCAACGCATCAAAAAAAAGAAGAATTTACAGAAAAGGGAAAAGAGAGATAGACATAAATATATACAAAAGAAGAAAGATAATAGTTGTTGCAAAACAGCGAGAAAAGAGACAAGAGAAGCTAAAATATTAACAACGAGAACTAAGATGTAAAAGGAAGAAAGAGAGAAAAAAGGATGTAAGATTGGTTAATGTACACAGTAAAGCGAGAAAGGAGATTTCAAATTAGATTAAATGAATTTAAACCACCAAGTGGAAATCACGCACCTTTACACACAACTTTAGGTTTTCGTGTTTTCTGAAATATCAAGTTAGTACCCATTTCTGGTGAAATTCGGAGAGCATTGACGTCATTATTACAAAGAAAAATTATTGACAGACTAAGTGATATTTTATATTTGACTGTCAGTACAGCAGAGTGCTGTTTATGATGTAGCTAAAAATTGATGTTAAAAGGTTACGAGTTAGCAACTGAGATAAATCAATACAATATTACGAATAGTAGACCATGCAATGACCTGGCCCAGGTAAAAACCAAATTTTTTGATAGATGATACTATATCAAAATTTTTGAAATAGAAATGATGTCCTTAGACAATTCATATTAGTCTTCAAGAATTCCATCCATAACAATTTATCAAAATGACCAACCGAATTCCAGTGGCATTAAAAACACATTCCATTATTGAATATTTTGACGTGAATGCAAAGTATCGAAGGTGTTTATGCCAAAAGTACATGTTGTGAAAATGTTCTAATTCTCTTTTGATGTAGCACAATAAAAAAATTTACAAATTGTTCTTGCCGGAGATCATTATCATTCCAAATTAATATTCCTGTTGAGGATTATTATAGGTGGGTACAATGTATTTCTAATGAATATTCCTTAATTAGATCCAGAACGAAACTTAAAAGGAGTCTGCACGTAGAGCTGGCAATAATTCGTTGATTCGCAAGTTTCTTTAGACAGTAAGACAAAAACAATTGATACCATCGTATGTACCCGTTTCTTTTACGTGATCACTGAGCTAGCAAAGTGTCGTCTAGACCGGAAATGAACAGTCAACAGTCAACCTCGATGGTGAAATTCGTTTGACTGGTCATGCTAGGATCAGAACGAATATCACAATTTATTTTATCTATTTGTATCGGCCGATAATTATGTGTGATGTTTGTAATATTGCAGAAATTGTCGAACTTATCTTTAGTCACAAAGGTCATTTAAAATATATATATATCTATATATATATATATATATATATATATATATATATATATATATATATATATATATATATATATATATATATATTTATATATATATCAGACATCATTTGTGAAACTCTTCATACTTAATTATAAGCCATTGATGATGCTTTAGAAGCTATATTCGCACGGATGATTGATGTTGTACAAAAATTAGATTTAATATGATATCGTTTGGAAATATATAAATGTAGTTGCTAAAAAGAAATCGATACTATATTTAAATTTTCTTTATTATTGTACTTAGGTTTCCAGTCTTAAAGCATATGTACTAATATATCGATGCTTTTGTTACAACGTATATAATCTTCAGTGCGTAATAAAAACATTGAGTGTTGAGGTTTGACGCGTGAATCTAGTAAAAGCTCAACACAATTCATAACATGTTAAATTAGAGATGTAGTAAAATTATATAAAGATCTCATCTTTGTTTTGCATGGTAATTTGGTATCTACGAGTGACATATATAAGACAAGTTTTGTCTCGTGGTATATATTTGTGTCATGGCAAAAATGACACATATTCAAAACTTATGGCGTGTTGCTTTTTCCAAACTATTAAAAATAAAATTTAGATAATGAACATCATATGTACGAAATATAATCACGTCTATTTTATGTGCATAACCGTAATACAATTTAGTGTATACCTAGACTTCTATTAGAGTGCGCATGAATGACTGCTGGATATCTCAGATCGTCAAAACGAATAGTAGTCTCTCCAGCTCCATCCGTTCCGAGTCTCTTAATTTCACCACTCATATAAAGACAGTATGTTAAAAATTGAAATTTGTATAACGTTCTTGATAACGACGACAACGGGCACTAATGATGATGACATAGATTTAATTATATCCATGCTTAACAATGAGCGATGACACAATAAGTATTTCCATCGTCCCGCTATTTATGCGTCAGTCTATAGAGCCAAAAAGTATGTTACATTCAGAATCTGGGAATGTGGTAACTATCTGTAAGACGGTCATATATTGCTAGATTTTTAGTTATAATATACATATATGATAAAGGTAAAATGTATATCAAAATTTAAAATAAAGTTCAGGTTTTTATTATCTCAAACTTTATATATTATATATATATATATTGCAGACCAATGACTAGCATTGCATAAAATATAACTGCATCTGCAACATGAATACCTGCTAAATGTAATGTAGATGTTGGATTGGTGCACAGTAATACTGCAGGTAATTTCATCCTCTTCAGTCTCATAGATAATTTTTCCGCTAGAACTGCTCGCATTTACTCGCCGTATTCTTGTATGTTCATTTTCACACAAGTACAAATCTCCATCTGCAATATTTGCTAAGCATTTGTGTTAATTCATCCTGCAACATATACGTGCTTAAGTAATGTTATTAATTATTTGTACATAATAACAACCACTCCGGTGGCCTAGTTGTTAGAGAGTCCGCCGTGGATACAAGAGGTTGTGGGTTCTATCCCCTGCCAATGCATAACAAAGACTTACAAAAATCTGCTACTGACAGCTGCCTGGCTTGATTCTTAGCACTAAGAGGTTAGTGTTAATATTGATCGGCCTGGTTTCTTGATAATTTGATTGGGTGGGACATCATGATACATGTCTGCGGCATGATACCCCAGTGCTAGTCATCACTATAACTTGCCTCATTACATACATCATACCGAAACGACTTAACATTTTTTAAAGCTACGTTAAAGATCCTAATCAAACAAACAAACACAACATGTATAATAACAGTTTTTGTAAGTTATAAGGAACATTTAATTAGTGACATTTCAAAAACTAATATCCCTTATATCATTTGATCCTATTTTGCACTTTACATATTAATTCATGAAGTTTTAAGATGTCTTAATGTTAGTATAATTCAACATCATGTGATATGATGATCACATGACTATATGTGTAACCTACTTGACTGATGTTATTGATTACAACATGACATAAAACGACAAGGATATGTATTTATTTGTAACCTACGTGACTCTTTTTATTGATATCAACATGACGTGATATGACGAAGACATGCATTTTTGTGTAACATACGTGACTGTTTGTATTGATATTAACATGAGGTGATACGACAATGACATGATTTTGTGTGTATTCTACGTGACTGTTTATATTGATTTCAAAATGCCAATATGATGCATTTGAGCCTCGAATTGCAGTCTCTCTTAAGCATTTTAGTAATCGATGTAAGAGAACTATTACGGATGATTCATCATCATGATTATCAGTCCCTTGACCTAGTGTGGTCGTTGAGACACTGTGCTGCTGAACATTTGACAACTTACCTGTATCTGTCTCGATCATGTGTCAATGACTTTATCTCCTCAAAACCTTAACTGATTCATTTTGTGATGTTATCACTCCACCTTTTTATCTATATATCACTCATTTAGCCTCATTGAAATATATAAACACATGATATATGTCTTGTTGATGTTGTGAGTACTTTTCACACAGAACACTAAACTTGAAAATTTCTTCTGTCGTGCTAATTCCACTCCATCATGCCTGTTCTTCTGCGAGTATTTCTTCTGCCTGATGGTTCATTCTATTCAAGATGATCTTCAGCATCACCTTACTAGCATGGCTAATCAAACTTATAGTTCTGTAATTTTGGCACAGCTGGTGATTGCCTTTTTTGGGGATAGAGCGTTATAATCAGTGGCTGCGCCCACTGTTGGCCATTCACCTGTCTCCCAGATCTTGTTGCAGATTTTTGTTAGTAGCTCTATCACTGATTCCCCATCATCCTGGATAAGTTCAACTGGGATGTTGTCCACTCCAGCTGCCTTCCGATTCTTCAGTGCTCTTAGTGCTGACTCTATCTCATCAATGAAAATAGAAAAAATCATGATTTGTGGAGTTTGGAACTTGGATCTCCTGTGGACTGATTGTTGTAGAGTTCTTTACAATAATCAGTCCATCGTTTTCCAATGTCACTTGCTTCTGTGAGGCATGTTCCATTTTCGTCTTGAATACTACTGACTCTTGGCTGCTTCAGTCTGGTGCGGGTTTTCTCAATTTGGAGTGCCTGCTTGCTGCTATTTGTTATCAGAATGGTCTGTACTTATGTGCTCTTTTGTCCAATCCAATCATCTTTTGCTTTAGTCAAGATTTTTTCTGATAGTTTGTTCATTTTTCTATACTCAACCGACCCTATTGTGTGTCTCGTGTTTTTTATGTCTCTTCGGACATCACGCAGATTCAGAATCTCTTCTTTAGCCCGTGGTTGTTTCTTTGGGCGCTGAAGGCCAATGATGACCTTGGCAGCTGCTGTCATGACTGTCTTGAAAGTGTCTGGCATCCCTTTAACATCAACATCCATCACAAGGAGTGGAACAAATTTTCATCCAATTCTTGCTTGGAATTACTTACATATGTTAGGGTCCTTCAATATTGCAAGGTTGAATTTTAGCCTGATAATATTCGGCTTGTTAAATGTCTTCAGCATCACTCGGTAGTTCACAATGACGAGGTCGTGATTACTCCAAACATCTGCTCCTGGGAACATTCTTGTTTCTGCTATATTGATGCCGGATCTGTACCAATTTTGAACCATTATTTAGTTGATCTGGTTATGCTGGGTTTCGTTTGGTGCGTGTCATGTCCAGCATCGGGAAGCTTTATGTTGGTCCAGGGTGTTGGCTAGTACCAAGTTGTTGTTCCTTGCGAACTAGGGCAGCCGTCTCCCTCTTTTATTGGTAAGCCCACTGCAAGAAGGTCCACAATGATCACACCAGTCTCTCAGAGCATCTTTGCCAACTTTGGTAATCCAGACTCCTTTGATAATGAGGATGTCGTTTTTACTTACCATGTTTATTATACCCTGGAATTTTTTGTATATATCTTCATTATCATGATCAGTAGATGAAGCATAGACTTGGATAAGTGTGATGTTAAAGGAGGATGCTTTCAGACTAGTGGGGATGATTCTGCTAGTCATGTGGCGACTTTTAAGCACATGTCCCAGATGATTAGTCTTTCTTATAGTTAGACCCAGTCCTGGCAGATATATTTATATGACTGATTCATTCGTTGGAATTACAATGCTCGACACATTATATATTAATTTGATTAATAGCTAGCACGGAATAGTTGTTAATCCATTAAAAAATATGTTGCGATTTTAACTTAATGATTCGACTGTATTGTTGATACATCATTACTGTACAGACCATCATAAGGAATGGCATTGGATCTCATTAGGATTATTCAAAACTTTATGAAAAGTTAAAACATTTAGTACCTAAGGATTTCACTTACCATTCTGTAACTTATATTTTAATTCTTTGACTTCCATTTTAGGAAAAAAAATTATATTTATCAAATATACACAGTTTATCAGCATCCCCTCTTTCCTGCTATTTACTTTAAATCAATCGAGTCGTAACAATACAACTACACCATTGTGCACTTAATAAACCTACGTCATAATAAGAGTATTACTAAGAAAGTATTAAACATTTATCTTCTATTTTTTCCTAACGCATGTCGAAAGTAACCTGATCTTCTACATTACCAGCATAAAAAATACACTGTTTGCAGTTTTTACTCTAACTGTATTTTAAAAGTATACGGGTACTTGTTTGGTAGTAGTCGCTACCAGCTGTTTCACATCGAGACAGAAACAACCCATATTCTCTTTACCTTGGTAAGTGCGCTTAAATTGCTATGTTCTCGTACATGTCAATAAATAGTCACCTGCCACGCTCTCGACCATATTTTTAAAATAACACGAATAATATTATGTTAATATTCCTCCCGATTTAAAATGGTATAGATCACAATTGTCTTTCAATCGTTGAATGAATTATGGAGAATAATTTTGTTGTCGTGTTTATCTGGATAAGTAGATACAAATATGTTTATATGGCAATTAATTAAAAACAAAATATGCTTTTTTTGTTTTAACGAATTCGTATTAAAGTGCAACCATAGCAGCAGTGCAAATGTGAAACCTTTTATAATTAGTATAGACATTTTAAACAAGTGAAATCAACTCCTCTGATCTGAATATCCTGTGTGTAAATACGTCAAAGCATGACGAAACAAATCATACAGAATGCACTATAAACAATTTGATGCTAAAAATAAAAATACACCTTTAAAATCCAAATCCATCATTGGGTATGATTCAAAGCCGTCAAGAAATTCATTTCGATTCTGCATCACCTGCTTTCGATTTGTGCCATCGTAGTTGGACATCTCCAGAGTTAGTATAAATGATCCCCTTTCTATCCAATAGATATTGCTGTCACAAAAATAAAATGATAATTCCGTATCGTATCTAGTATCAATAAAACACCCACACTATTGTATGGCCTTCACAAAGCAAACTATATTTGCTACAGAACATTTTGTTGATAATACTAATATTCTGATTCTGAAGATGGTACTTTCAGTGGCTTTGGGGTATTTATTATGTCCCCCGTTTACTATTGTATTCTCTTGTTATCAATCATAATGTCATTCACTTGAAATTAGCGACTGTATCCCTACTATTGTATTACTGCTTTGGAGGACTGGTAGTTAGAGCTTCAGCCTCGGTTAAGTTAGGAAGTGTGTTCGATCCCCGGCCGAGCCATACCAAAGACTTACACAAATAGTACTAACAGCTTATTCGCTTGGCATTCATTATTAAGAGGTTAGTCGTAGGACTGGTCGGCCTGGAGTCAGAAAAATGTGCCCGGGTGCGACAGCATGATACATGCCTGCGTAATCATACCCCAGTGTTAGACATCACTATAAACTGCTGTATTGCTGATATTGTTAAAGCTACGCTAAAATTCCAAGTCATATCATCGTCATATTTATTAAACAACATATACAGTTCACATGTAGCGTATTTGAATTTCTCTTGAAACAGTCTTTAAATGTAAGTCATGAACACGAAATGCCGTTTTGTTCAAAAGTAGTTTCTTGCAAACGTATAGAAGAATTGCCTCTCGTATGGAAGCAAGTTATGTTATGCTACTTGTATCTGGTATCTTCATGTTGGTGTATTATGGTTTAAAAGATTCTTACTGACGAGAACTTTAAAAAATGGTTTTGACTGATGGATCAATATTTAACAAATACAGTCAGAAAGATATTCAAGAACACCTAGTTAAAATTAAGATACTGCATGTTAGCTAAATTGGCAACACTATGAAATGGATGATTTTCTTAAAGTACATGGTATATTATTTACACGTGTTCTGTGTCGAGTGTCTTTTTCATAGGCACTTATTAAATATAGTCAAAAAATCAAGAAAATGAACATAACGAAATGGGTGTTAAAAGTAAATGATTTTCAGTTAAATGTCTTCACTTGTGGAACAAACAGTTACGGAAAAGATAAATTGTATATCTTTGAAGGAAGCTAAGTCTTCAAGTAGTAATCAATGTTGTTGCTCGACCGTTGATTCGACGAGGGCCACTCTAGTCATGCGAGGGTTGAATATGTTAGTTCTGCTCCGTTTGTGCGCCGGGGGCTGATGAGGCCAATCCTTGCATAGAATGTTCGTTTATATAAAGGACAGGGGATTAGTGGGGCCGTTCCGTGTTGAATGGTGGCAAGTGATATTATGGCTTGCCCATTCAGCTGCTATTCTGCTCGGCTCACACATGTTGGAGACACTCTGCACGGTGGAACGCCAAGTGAGTTGCGTGTATCAGTGTTTATGTTGAACGCTTTTAATTCTGCTTACATAATACCTTTCAAGCATAGTTTCAAACCTCCGTGGGATCGCTGTTCTAGTTGTAGTTTGCCAAAAAATAGACTATTAGGCAAACGGTTCACCTCGTCGTCGATATTGATGCTATGTGACAGTGTTCTGCTAAGGTAGTGGAAGCGTTCATTACAATGGTATCGCATGCTTACATGTCCCGTTTATTGTCGCTAAGCAAATCAGGATGATGTGAATGCTGTGGAGACCTGCTTGGGCAAGTACCGCAGTGCCTGTAACCTTTTCAAGCTACTTGATGTTGATTAATTTCTTTTGACATGTGGTGCGAATGTGACCCAGACTCAAAGGGTGGCCTTGGTACAATGGCCACGTTTCGCATACGTGAAATAGTGTGGGCAGCACAAATGCTCCTTAGATCTTTAGTTGCCTCGACCTTGGCATTCAATCTGCTGAAAGTTGTTCTGGCAATGCAAAAGGTTCACCTCGTCGAAAGTGATGCTATGTGACAGTGTGATGCCAAGGTAGGTGAAGCGTTCATTACGTTGAGTATTTTACCATTAACTTTAACGGTGATAATTGATCCCACTAATCGCGTTCAAGGGGCCGGCTAATTCAGGAATTCAGTCTAATTGGTACTGACAGTGACATTGAAGCCTACGCAGGAGTTAGATAACAACATGTCAACCCAGCATTTCAAGTCGGCTTCTAAGACAGTATTGAGAGCGCAAATCATCAGCAAATAATAAATTCCAGATGGTGTTTGTGTAACCCTTTTGTTCGGCTGAAACCTCCTTTCCGTCTCTGTACTCATTTGGCAACATGGCGCATAACTTTGCACTGAACAGTGGAAGTGCCAGAACATAACCTTAATTAATGGACGCCATTAGTTACTCGGAATGGCTCAGATGTCCCGTCATTTTTCTGGGCTCATGAATGCTTGCCGTCATTAAAATGACATCCGTACATTGCCATTTCCTTCTACAAATCTTCTTTGCTAACAGTATCAAAGGCCTGTGTCAAGTCAACGTAAATAGGAAAGAGGTCAGTGTGTTTAGCTCTTGACATTTCTCGCGTAGCTTCCTCTCAGCAAATACAATCTGTTTGGTTCCCCGTTCTTTTCGGAATCACTACTGCCTTTCGGCAGTAGTCCCTGGGCAAATTACCTAGTGAGGCGTTTCAGTATTATTCTGGCAAGTATCATTCCTGTGATTGAGAGCAAGGATATACCCCGGTATTTGTAGCATCCCTGGTGTTTCCCTTTGCGCTTATACAAAGGGATTATGGAAGCGACTTTGTATTCCTGTATTCGAAGCTTGCTGCCACAATAATAAAAGTAGCTGGTGGAGCCTTTCTATCAGGGCTGTGCACCCTTATTTATATACGTCCGCTGGGATGGAGTCTGAACCTGGTGCTTTGGCACTGGAAAGCAGACGTATCACGTTCTGTGTATCGACAGGGTTGGAGGGTCGTCCACTGTATTTTTGATGGAAAATTGGGTGAATCTACTGATGTCATCATCGCTTGTTGAAGAAAGAAGGTGATTCATGATAATGTCAAATTGTTTAGAATAATCTTCCGTTTCTAAGTAATTAGAGTGTTCCCGTCTTCGCTGCGAATGTGGTGAGATGATGCAGAGAATAATGGTCCATACACATATTTCGGATCATTGTATAAGTCTCGCTGTATCTAATTAGCCATGTGTCTTGCATTTAATGTGGTTTCTTCTTTTCAGTTATGCGGATAGTGTTGTACGCATCTTTCCTAGAGGTGGACCCGGGATTTTTGAGGTAGGATTGATGTATGCGGAGTTTCTTATCCACCAGCTATATGATTTTGTAGAAGTTCTCATCAAACCAGATGCGTTCTGGTTGAAGGATTTATAAATTTCGAAGCTTTGCTGTAAACCAACTCTCTGAATGCCTCCCAGTCTGTATGGATATTCTGATTGTTCAGAGGGTGGATTTCATACGTTCATCCTGGGCATCCATGTTAGGCTGTTTGGCAATGATGCATTTCAGCTTATTGATGTGCAGTCGTTTATAAGCCTTCTTTCCGTGTGGGCGTCCTTAGATCTTAATGCAGATGTTGAGATTGGTGAGGATACGTTAGCATGAAAAGCAAAACGTCAGATATTAAAACATACGTACTACCATGACATTACCAAACACACACTGTGCATGTTATGCTTTTCCAATCGTGTATTCGTACCGTTTTGGTAGTGCTTTGTCATTAACATTTCCTAACCTACCTTTGGCGATTCTTGTCTTTATTGTCGTTCAGTCGCTATCAGTTCAAAAAGGTAGGTTCTTCTCTTATTACATGCAGTTATTGAAATTCAGTGTTCTAAGTCAGTTCAACCTTATCGAACTTAATCGACTCGGCGTAAGTTATTTAAAATTGATGGCAAATTCATTTGTTTTTAAATTGTTCTCACGATTTCTATGTAATGGGCCATTGCAATGTTTCATATCATTGCGCACCGTCCTAAACGCACTTTCCTAATCTTAACATCTGAACATTTAATCTTCTTCAATGGTTTACACCAGTCCCGTCCCATTTGCTAACTGTAGTGTCTTGGCATCATGTTCAAATGTAAACAAAACGGTACAGGTTCATGACAGATGTTGAAATCTGACCCAAAAATCAGTTTTAGAAGTTGCGTACTGAGTAACTTGAGGAAGGGCAGAAGTTAAAACATTGCAAAACAGCAGTGTGGATCTGCGATGGTGAGCAAATTGCAATTGTAATGGTTGTACATGTTTACATTGATAATGCAGAGTGCACGAGCATAAACATATCAAATTGTTAGTCGTTTATACTGTTAAAGCAAAGGGCATACATAATTGAGGATTGTCGCATGTTTACACTGGTTTATAAAATGTACGGCCATGCATACTTACGCCAGCTTCTAGAACTGATGAATGTTAATAAATTGCAAACATACGTCTTTAACATTGTACGCAAACGGCGCAGCAGAATATGTTATTTCTTCAACCACGTCCACAAACACTGAAACATTTTGATTTAACTGAACATGGAGTTATCCATTCAACAATATAAATCGTGATAGTATTCATTGGTAACAATAGTATAGGATAATAAACAGTGATGCAATCTTGTCCATGCTTTTTACATTGCGTTTGTAAACAATTTATAATATAGGTGACCATTGTAAATGAATAAAATATACTATTATCATGAATTACAAACTAAATTACTGTTTTCTATTTGCGATTGAATCATGTAATAACAATTCAATCAATAATTCAGAAAAATGAAGTTGTTTCAAGCGACATACGATGATAAGCAAAAAGACAGAGAAACAATTACCAACATAATGTTTCCATTTTTGGAGACATAGTGTTAAAGCACATGTTATTTGTTCCAGCCTATTATATGCATAGTTATTCTCCTGTTCGGTATGCACAATACATAAATTGAACAACATCACATGTTGGTATTTGTCATGAACAAACTTTGTAAAATGGAACATGTATCTCAGATTACGAAGCAAATGGATTGAAAGAATGTATATACATCTATATGGCTTAGTATTGGTTAAATAGCACAAACAACATCCACACAAGGCAGATTTTAATATATGTCTTCTCTAATGAGTGGTGAAGGTAAATAATACCCGTATATTGGGTCTGCCACAATGTCCCCTGGATGTCCTACATTTCAAAGAACTGTTTTATGTGAATTATTATCAAGACTGATAACACCAATGACATTATTTCCTGTGTCGGTGTAAAAAAGGAGCCTTGATGCTGCGTCAACTGCAATTCCAACGATGTTGGCTTCTAAAAAAGAACCACAGTTGTTTCAATAAGTAGTGCTTTTTTAAGAATTAGTTGACGCACAGATTATATGTTATTTTAGAGTCGGTTGAGTCAAGTGCGTCTTGTAGATTTATTTTTGTTTTTCTGCAAGATAATTTGATGGCACTCGATCTGTGCATGACAACTTGTTCTGATTTGAAAATAACTGAAAAAACTTGTATAAGTACAAAGAAGACAAAAGCAGCTAAATATTTACCCGATCATATATTATATTGATATATAAAGGATTGATTAGTTCCTTAAAATTAAATTTAAATAACTATCACAACATTGCAGGGGGTACTTTGTATTTTTTTTTCATTAGAAATGTGCTTATGGCGATGCGTTCAGAAACAAAACTCTCTGATGAAAATTTTACACTTAGATTACTGCCTTACGTATCGATCTGCAACTGATGACATATGTATCGATACAAAATTAATGTGATTTACAATGAGTTAATGGATGCACTCCTAGAACTGGCAATTGCATTGAATAGCAAAATACAACCGTTCGTGACAGTAATATTGATGATGTTGTCAGATATATCCATCGCTTGTATGCAACTATATATTCAATTTACTTGAATTGAACGTGTACCAAAATGACGAACCTATACATCTATATCCATGATTTACATCAATTGTAACTTGCAACACAAGTACAAACCTATTAAGTTATGTCTATGATTTACTTGACTTGTATTTATTAACACAATGACAGATCTATACCTCTTTATATACGATTTACGTGAATTGTAACTTGTAATAGAAGAAAAACCTATACAGCTATATTATATTCAATTCACGCAAATTGTTTATGGACTTCGAAGTCTGAACTAAAATATTCTTATCTTATCTTATATACGATTTACTTGAATTGCACTTTGTAACACAAAGATAACCATATACATCTAAATCTCATATTTACTTGAATTGTTACTTGCAACACAAAGGCAAACCCACACAGCTATGTCTACTACTTTAATCGTAACTTGTAACAAACAAGACAAAACATTTACATCTAAATAAACGTTTTACTTGACTTGTACCTTTACGACAAACCTATTCAGCTATAACTACGATTTACTTGAATTGTAACTTGTAACAAAGCAACAAACATATACAGCTATATCTACGATTTACTTGAATTTAACTTGTAACAAAGCGACAAACATATACAGCTTTATCTACGATTTACTTGAATTTTAATATCTAATAAAAGGGATCTGCAATAGAGTACATTCTGTAGATGGGCATACGCGGAAACTTACCGTCATTGAAAGCTCGTATTCAGACGTCTGCCTCTCCCTATCTATCGACAGTGATATGATGTGAGACCTATTGGCAGCGAATATAACAGCGTCAGTAGGGTCGTAGTCGATGTCATCGGGGACGAAATTGTCAGGAAGTGGAAAGGTCACATTGCTGTAATTTGATATGTCTGTACGATACATAGTTCCCATCACTTCGTCAACAATCAGCAGAAAATCAGCAGGCAAGGAGTCTGGTTGACAAAAAGGATATATAAATTCATTAGCACTTTTATATTCCTTTTTATTATCTAACAAGTGTGACAATTCTAAATAGGACATGAGCAGCATCCATTTTGTTTTCTTAGTTGTGATATTAAAAGCAAACTAAAATTAAAACAACAAGACCCAAAACCGAAAGTAATAGTCCTTCCATATATTATAAAAGAATCAGTTTCAAGTTCAACCAGATAAAACAAGTAATTTCTAACATCAAATTAAACAACAAACGTAAATAAATATCATGGTTTGATAGTTTATTTCATTAGGACAAGATGTTGTATTAAGTAGCCTTTTTAGGCGCAGTTAAATACAAATCCGTTTCTCGCGTAACCATGAAAACGTAAATCATGTTACATCACAATATAAATGTCTGAAAAGGTACAAAAATGCATATCTCTATGAACTATATTATTTAACGACATGCCACAAAGCTTTGTACAGAGGAATTAAAATGGAATCAAAGGGATGCTGTCGCATATGGCTATGTATATGTATATAGACAATATATCAAATATACATAAACACACATACAATACATACATACATACAAACATACATACATACATGCATGCATACATACTGCTATCTATATATAGACTATATATCAAATATACATACACACACATACAATACATACATACACGCACGCACGCACGCACACATACACACATATGTGTATTCAGATACTTGTGAAGACATTGACATATTACTACATGTCGAGGACCATGAGAAGGAATGGAAGTATATGTTAGAAATTTGAAAGTAAGCTTAACAGTAAGATAGGCAATATCTGTATCACTTCATTTTTGCCATATACTTCTTTATGCATTATGAGGACTATTCTGACTTTGCCATCATTGTGAGGACGTCATTGCGAGGACTAATTTACACACAATCAAAGACTACCATCAATCTGAGGACCTGAATATTTTTTTATTCTTCTTATTGCACCTGTCTTGTAAAAATATGAGAAGATATTTAAAAGTTTAAGAACAAATTTATCTGCAACTAAAATTACAGACAGACAAATAGTTGCACGAGCTTAAAAGTTCAAATCTCATTAAAATATTAATTTTAACTTTATTTTTAATTTCATCTATTAATATATAAAAATGTGATTTCTAAAAATGTAGGTTGACACCAAAGCAACTAAAATGCCATATGGCAGTTGCCCAATGCATATTCACTGGAACTGAAGTTGCCTTTGGGAAATCTGCACTTGACTCATTATATGACAATAGATCACTACACAAGTTTAAATATTCTGCAGAATAAAACGGGAAGTAAAGAAAATTGTGTTCTATTCATTTTAGTTATTTTTTTCGTCTTCATTTTGTATTTGTTTATGCCTTAAAATCATACGCCCATAATTATCAGTTATCAAAAAGAGTAAATAACAAATGAAGATAAAATATGTATGTGAGAAGGAAAGGAAGGGTTAGAATGCATATATATGCATTTGTATATGGATGCATAAATATACTATGGTTTTTAAACATTTCGAAATGAGAGAGTATAGATGGTGGTGGTGGTGGTGGTGGTGGTGGAATACATTGAATTGAAACATTAAATATTTTGTCTTCTAACAAGTTCACATGACTTGCTATTGGAACCGTTATTAAAATCAGTTTTATACGCCATGATATGCTAACAGATCAATATGTGCAGTAATGAAAGCTAGACTTTAATAATAATATTTTGCTCTAAAATCTAAATGTTTTCAGAACACTGCCTTATTCATTTGCTTAAAAAAATAATATAGTCACCGTGAAGTCTGCGATATGCATTTAAAATCTCTCTGACGAGTTGAAGTTGGAGGAGTTAAGTACTCTTATTTTAATTTGTTTAATTCTTTTTTAAACAATAAAGAGTTACAAGCCTTCTGTAATTTGCAGGTAAACAATAATATAATAGATTATACACATCGATTAGGTTGCAAGTGTTTAGGTTGATTTATTAGGCATTTAAAGAAAAAGAAATATAACTTCCTTATTGCATGTCTAAATAACATCAGTTTTTGAGGACTTAATATGGGTTGCATTTTAGTTAACACATTAACCCCTGGAGGTTTTTTTCTGCTTTCGCATGCAATGCGAGTTGCAAACACATGTTGGAGACTATTTCTGAATACATCCTAATACATCGACTTCCTAGCAATATTCCATTAGAAAGATGGCTAGTTGCGCTAAAGAAAACGTTTTCTCATTGGTTTGTTTGCTGACTTCTGGGCAGAAGGTAAAAAAGGACTTTTTTTTGCTTAACGGACCCATAATTTTCGTATGGAGAAGACTCTTTATTCAAAATATCCACCTTATCCTACTTTTGGCACAGATTCACCTGTCTGTGTGGGCTTCAGATTTGTCTGCCGTAGGTCTGAGGCCATAACGTCTAAAATAAGGACACAACTTTGGAATCCGACCATGGGCGAATTTTGAAAGAAGAAAAAAACGGGTCCAAAAATTTAGTGTTTTTCCCCCTGTATTTTTTAATGCAATTAAAATGTCTGCATTTTTTGCTATCATTGTAGAGCAACATGTCTACTTTTCTATAATACCACCCACTTTAGTGTATCATGCATGACCTTGACGCTACAGACATTGGAGGGGCCCCGAGTGGCCGAATGGTCTAAAGCGCTCTCCGTCACTGCCGTCTCACCTCTGTCTGCGTGGGTTCGAGTATAAGATTTGGATAATGTAGTTATGTGAGAAAGCTTACCAGTAGCTTCTCGTGGATGGGTTGTTCTTTCCGGTATCTTCCTCCACCAATAATACTGGCCGCCATGTATAGCCTATCGTGTGCTGAAAATGGCGCTAAACCCTAAAGAAAATACACAAAAAAGCAGACACTGGAATTAGGCTACTACCTCATGCCCCGTAAAGTCGTCGGTAGGGTTTAATGTTTTAACAAACATTTTGAAGAGAAAAATTGTCACGCTATGGCTACATTTGTAATTGATGTGCAGTGTTGATGCACAAGTGATTAAATACGCAGAGAATATTCAGATTTAGTGGTATCATGTAAAGTGACTGTTTAAGACCTTAAGCCCTGGAGGGTTTTGCTGTTTTCGCACGAAATGCGGTTCGGAAACACATTTTGGGGACAATTTCTGAATACATCCTAATACATCGACTTACAAGCAATATTCCATTAGACAAATTGCTAGATGTGATATAAAAAAATGTTTTTCATTAGTTAGTTTGCTAGTGTATGAGCAGAAAGCGAAAAAAAAATTGTTCATTTTTTTTATAATTTTTTTCCCTTAACGGACCCATACTTTTCCTACGGAGAAGACTATTCAAAATGTCCAACTTATAATACTTTTTGCACAGGTCCACCTGTCCATGCACGCTTCAGATCGGTCTGCCGGTGATCTGACGCCATAAAGGCTAAAATCTGGACACAAATTCGGAATCCGACCATGGGCAAATTTTGGGTGAAAAAAATGGGTCCAAAAACGTAGGTTTCATTTCCTCTGTATTTTGTAGTGCAAAGCAAAATGTCCAGATTATTTGTTATCATTGCAGAGCAACATCTGTCTACCTTTCTATACTACCACCCATTAAGTGTATCATGCATGACCTTGACGCTACAGACATTGGATGGGCCCCGAGTGGCCGAATGGTCTAAAGCGCTCTCCGTTACAGATCACTGCCGTCTCTCCTCTCTCTGCGTGGGTTCGAGTCTAATATTTCGATAATTTAGATATGTGAGAAAACCCGCCAGTAGCTTCTCGTAGATCGGTGGTTTTTTCCGGTATATTCTTCCACCAATAATACTGGCCGCCACGTATAGCCTATCGTGTGCTGAAAAATGGCGTTAAACCCTAAACAAATTACACAAAAACGCAGACACTGGAAGTAGGCTACTAACTGGTGCCCCGTTAAGTCGTCGCTAGTGGTTAATGTGTTAATATTTAAGAAGATTAATTTCTTTAAATTATAAACTGGAATTTCAAGGTTCATATTTTTACATATTAAGGGACCCCGAGTGATCTAAATCGCTCTCCGTTACGGATCACTGCCAAATCACCTCTGTCTGCGTGGGTTCAAGTATAAGATTCGACTAATGTAATTATGTGAGAAAGCTTGCCAGCAGCTTTTTGTGGGTCGGTGGTTCTTTCATGTGGTATCCCTCTGAGACATGAAGAATGTTGGCACATTAGCACATCCTAAGCTATTTACATATCTAGTTCAGTATTGGAATTGGATTGCATCACTACTGGATATCATTTGAAGAGAAAGTCAACTGCAATTTTAGAAAGAGGAGAGCGAGAAGGTATGCAAACTGAGTTATGTTCATGTGTACGATCAGGATATTTATCATAGCTTTATATAAAAAAATCAGTCATATCACTATAATGTTTCCAGCATGGCAGTATATAGTGTTGTCTAGCACTTGGGTATTACCTAACACCAGGATAACAAGTGCCAACATTAAACTCTTACTGCTGAGTATCTATCGCATGTCTTTGGTATATGACAAACTGGGTCAGAACCAGCACCCTGACCCACCCCAATCTAGGACTGACGCTCTTGCCACTAAGCCACATGGAGTGGTCTAAAGGCAAATGGAAATAATATATTAAAATAGAGATAAACAACAGAAAGAAAAGGAAAATGGAGAAATGCAATTTACATTTACAATTTTGAACTGGAAAGTGAAAAGCAACCCTTCCTTTACATATATGCTTGTGTTTTGATGCTATAATAAATAATAGGTTAGTATAAATTTCCAGAGAAGAGGAAGTACATCAACATGGCCAAGGCAGCATTGAAATATATTTGTACAAAGTGTATTTATTGGCAAAAGTAATAAAATCCACACTTCATCCACATTGTAACAAAGTGTTAATTATAATGTGCTTAAGGTACATATCTTGAGGCGTGACAAGTTGGTACCTGATGTTTATGAACAAGTTAGAAAATTTCAAAATGGAAACGTGATAAATCTATATTGCAACAAGAAAGTACATGCTATTTCTGACTGCTAAAGATTGAACTATAAGCAACATAATAGAGACAGACAATCTGAAGGCTCCTATATTAGGAGTCCAATGTCACAGTCCTGTACTGAATGCAATAAAGTTGTTGGATCAAACAAATCAGTCTGATTTTATGATTGAGAATTCTAATCCATTTATGTTTAAATGTTCTATATCAACTGTGAGCAATTATACCAAACAATTAAAATATTAATGGTCAAATGAGCATTTTAGACTTTTATTATCAGGTACATTGCCTGTCTTTGAGCACAACTCTGGGCAGTGTTCTTATTTATGATGTAAAAGTCAGGCTTTGCTTTCTTTTCTCCAGTGTACTGAACTCATGACCATTGAATTACAAAATGCAGTGATCCACCTACTGAGCTGCTATGGCCACCTACCCAATACTGTTTGAAACCAACAAATTAAAAATAAAAAACAGTAGAAAGTTGAGAAGAAAAAGACAAAAAACATTAAATGGTTAAATTGCATTATAATTTAATTGAGCCAGAGATTCATGTATGAATATGACACATATTTCATTGCATAAAGTAAATGTTCATCTCCAAAAAAATATTTAATATAAAAGATGCAACCCAAATAAAGTCATTTCTGTCATTATGTATGTCATTATTGAATAAATACGAGTAGCTGACCACAGCCTGCATATTAAGTCCACTTGTGAACATTCAAAAAGTTGGTTACAATGGTATTAAAGACAAATAAATTAAAACAACTGTACCATTGAGGGTAATTAAAGGATGTTGATGAATAACTGGTCATCAACTTCCATCTAAGGTGGAAGAGTATTGACAAAAATGGCATCACAGGAAGACGTGCAATACTGCTGCATTGCTATATGAAAACATCATCTTATTTATCATTAATATCTGCATGGGCAATCTCAATTATAAAAAGATAAGATAATTCCTTGTTCCAACCTTGACGAAACGTCACACTGTCAATTTCTTTTTGGAAAGAACATGAAGAAGCAAGACAATTTCGTTCGCAAAGTGTAAATCCATTTTAGCAATTCAAATAATTTCATCTTTACTTATTCAATGAAAGAAGCAAACACAATTTAAGTTAGCTGTACCATAATTCCAGTTAGATTTCCCCCTAGAGTCCAAACAGTGCAGAATACAATTAATAAATGAGAAATGATAGCAGACCTTTGAAAACATTCAAAACAGGAGCTAAAATGCAAGTAAAACATATAGATGTGGCATAATCTCATTGATTGACCTTTTAAACATATGACAAATACAACTGTTACATAACCCAGTTCATCTGAAAGATGTTATTAAGGTTTGCATTCACAAATATCAGACAAACTTAATTTGGAGAAAAGACATTGTACTGTATTTGCATTTACAGGATGCAATACCCCATTTCAAAACTGCATTATATTTCTTATCCAAGTAAACATGTATGTACTATTAGTAAAGAAATTAAAATCCAAATTTCTTTAAAACTAATATGAAAAATATATACAGGAACAACATAATTGTAATTTTAAAAAAAAAACATTTTTTTTAAACATCATTTTAAGAAACCACAATGACTAATTATCATACTGAATTAATCATGATGTCAGAGACAACACTATTTTCTGGGGCAATATTCAAATATATATTTTTCAAACATGACAATATATTTCAATGTTTCTTAATGAGTGACAAATATCAAAAGGACTTCACTGCCTGGAAAATATATTTGCTTAAGTAAAATATATTTAAAAAAGCAAATAAAAAAGCTGTACATCTGAACACAAATTTAAACATTCATGGCCTGCAGACATGATTTTGACCTTTCAAAATTAGGTTAGTATAACTTGCCAGAGAAGAGGAAGTAGATCAATATGGCCAAGGCAGCATTGCAATATATTTGTACAAAGTGTACTTATTGGCAAAGTGTACTTTGGTGGTACTCCTCCAACGGGGTCTCGAGGGGCAACGCCTCTTATCACGGGGTTCCGGGGGTCGAAGAGCCCCGAATAAAAATGCATTTTACACGCATAAAAATCTGCCCCTGGAGCAACTTGTGACCATAATATGTAACAAAATAATCATTTAAAAACTAAAAACCTACAAAATATCTGAGTAATTTTTCAATATTTATTGTC
This sequence comes from Unio delphinus, assembly GCA_029339505.1. Lineage (NCBI taxonomy): Eukaryota > Metazoa > Mollusca > Bivalvia > Unionida > Unionidae > Unio > Unio delphinus. Next base: position 9,251,690 of record JAQISU010000236.1, read on the forward strand.
ACATGAATTTGTTATCTAATACTATTATTATTAAGTTATTTCATGTGCATGTCAGTGTTCACATCATAATTAAGTCAATAAATAGTTATCTTTTGCTGCCAACATATACTTTTCTCTTTTCATAACAAATATGTAAAATAAACACCCAAATATATAATCTATATATGCAAATCATCTCTTATATTCACTTGTCTTTTTGTCCACTGAACACAACCTCTTGATATGCCAGTTGAGCTCTTTTTGCGGGTTTAAGACAAATTTCTTCCGTATGCAACTTCAACCACGACTTCTGTAATGTATATATTGCAGTAGGCACAAAATGCCAGTCCTCGAGCGTTCAGTTTTCTTATAAACTGACCAACTAAACTTCCGTTGACGATTTGCTCCAGCTATTTCCTTCCGTTTTTTTGAAACCTTTATTAAACATTTCGTATCATCGTCTCTCTCAACAACTAAGGACGCCAACTTTGTTTGCGAGCACGCTTCATTTTTCTATTACCATCAGTTTTCTTTACACGAAGATTCATTGGATGAATTTAAACTTTTGACCAATCAGAATACTCTTTACGAGAATCGCGGGCTAAGTAATATATGGAGCGAATACGTTACAAGGGTTGTTGCGGAATAGGACTGAAAAGAACGGTTAAAAACCGGGAGCATTATTTTTAAAAAAACGGACTATATAAAAAAAAATTCAAGTCAGGAGAAAAGCGAAATTCCGTTTTAAAGCGGAGAAAAATCATGTCTGGGCCTGGATGCAAATTAATCAAATGACCAAACTGAAATCTAAGAATAAATCATAATCACAACTGGAGAATATACCCATTTTTTTGGCCTATACGCCATTATGGAGCTTACGTCAACTTAGCCAGTTTCTATCCTTCATTCATAAACAAGTAGATGTCAAGTATAAGACGAGGCTAAAGCAATACCTAAACTTTGTTTTTTGTCAGTTTGACACACGTATCATGCATTTTATCTAAACTTTAACTCCACAAATTTACAGATCAGCACAATTCAATGTAGCTAAAAGTACTTAATTTGCTTGACAACAAATATCTAAAACAATAGTGATATTATTAGCAAAAAATGACCTGACAATTTACTGAGTTACAGATAGGATAAACTTTGTGATGCTGAGTGAAATGTACTATAGCAACTTCTGTTTTCAGGAATTTGACACTGTTTGCATAGCTGCCAACCCTCCAGGCTCGCAAATCGTGAAAATCGTGATAATTGGTACCATATTCACAATATCCTATGGGTAGCTTCCAATTCCATCTGGTCTGCCGAACATTAAGCTCACACAGGTTTCAACTGGAATGACCTGACCCAAGCATTTGTATATTTGATTAGCATGTAATTAACACTGCAAAGCAATTTTGTTTTGAGACAATGGATACCACAATTTAGACACGAAGGAATTGTTGACACAGTGATATCCAGTGGTGCCTTTATACAGGAGTATGATCACTATAGTCATCTAACTTTTAATACAGATTAAAATTTGCTGAAAACCTCTCATATCAGAACATATTATAACACAAGGTACAATAGAAATGGATTGAATACCAGTCTTTGTCATGGATATTCATTTTCTAACTTATCTATTATATGTAATCAAATTACTAGTACATGGTGCATTTGCAAAATTACATACGATGCACCAGAATTTAATACTTAAACACGTGTATATATTTTGAAATCCTTCTAATATTGGCTTCTAACGTTTTGAATGAAAAATGAATTGAATGGCAAATTCCATATACAACTTGATTAAGTGTGTAAGACAAAGACTAGACTTCATGATCCAACATTATGGATTTGTAGGCCTGCAAATATGTATTATCTCTGTGAAATTCTTAGTTCTTTAACATTGAAGGTTTACATTTAGAATTTTTTTTAAAAAATTTTCTTTGGATCCATGGATGCCTTGCTAGAATAGGCTCCTTTCTATTGGCCTCCTCACATGCTGCTTTTCCTGGCAGTGAAGCCGTTCTAACGAACTCTCCCAGTTGTCTTTCGACATCTGCCTTCTCATCCAGGGACCACGGTACCCTTGCCGTTTTCTGCTTTCAGAATTGATTTGCAGCTTTTATCTACAAAAAAATATTCCCTCTTAATTTTGGATGTTATATTCACTAGACATGATACTATTTTAACTAGGAATTATTCAAATGTTTATCATATAAGCAATGTAAAGAAACCAATACTGCCAATAGGTAACATTAAATTTAGAATCTCGATTTCACACTAACACATATATTAGTGTAACATAATATTTAGTTTGGTTTAACAGGAACAGCTACAAGTGAATATCATCTACAAACCCAGTAAATATTAGGTATTTAACCTCAGCATTACGGCCATATAGTATCTGAACTCTAGCCAGTGAAAGAAAGAAACTAGTTTAATCGTTACCATTTTCTAGGTACACATCAAATCACAAAAGGATTACGCTGCCATTAACAAAATATTAATTATATATACTGAAACAATATGTTTTGACATAAAATAAAGTTAATGTTTTGGGATCACTGTTTTTTTTAAACAATCTTTATAGTACAGATGTTAACATTAACAGTAATTTATTTTATTTTTATGTGAAAATCTTGTGGTTTTGTAAAAATACATTTCTATCGGTGCAAATACACTACGTCACTAATTATGTTTCATGTGGAGAAATGTATTACATATATTGTTTATTGTTGAAAATGTTTGCTAGGTATTTTCTAACATATCTATGAGATACGTACGTGCTTTGTGTATTATCGTTAATTTAAGGAGTCTACAGGTTATTCATCATATATATCAACCAGCAGGTCAATGAAATTCTCTAAACTAAGCTGAACACAAGACGAGAATGATGCTGCACAGGTGAGACATGAATTCGAAATATGTTTCTCTTTTGTGCAAACACCAGCATACAATGGATCACAAGCAAATAAATATGTACAGAAAATGTTAAAATCTTTTGAATGCATGAGCAATAAAGAAATTATGGCAACATTTTAATGTCAAATTAGGCAATTTCACTGTTAAGGTTTACAGACATTTTATAGTAAGTTAGATTAATGTCATTAAAGATGGGCCATCAGTGAAACCAGCAACAACAAAAAAGAATTTAAAGCCAAATGCATGGGCAGGTATTCTGGATAATATTACAGTGACACTCCTGTTCAAGTGACAGCCATATTGAAGGTCAGAATTGTGAAATTAACATATAAATGCTACATCCTGCTTCTAACATACTTGCAGCAGCAAAAAAAATTTAAAAATAATAAATATAAACGACGACAATGTGCATCTCATGCACCGGTATGTAAAGAACAATTAAAGATATTGCTGATAAATATAGCTGTCAAGGTGAATTAGAGTTTCCAAATTTGTATAGCATAGACAGTTATAATTAGATATATATGTATATGCAGACACCTGCATAGCCTGGACAGGTATAGTTCGACAAATCTGTATGTATCATATGAACCTATATTAGTGCGACAAAGTTAGTTGTCAACGCTGTGTAGAGTAGGTACTTAAATTGAAAGGACACGTAATGTTCTCATCACTAAATATAACAGCCACACTGTTCCATTATCAAGTATAAATATTACAAAGAAATTAAAAACAGGCACCTATAAAACTAACTTTCACATTTATCAAAAGCAAGCATTTATTAAATTAAAATTAAAAATAGTCATCGTTAAACAAAGTTGCCGTGTATACTGTAGGAACCTTACAACATGTATCCTCGCGACAAATACACATTAGGACAAGTGTACTTGACACTGATATCTGTAGAAACCACGCAAATGCAATGCAGCATATATATATATATATATATATATATATATATATATATATATATATATATATATATATATATATATATATATATATATAAGTATGTATATATATATATATATATATATATAGTTCATACATATACGTCTATATACCTGAAAATACATACAGACAAGGGCTGTTAAGACTAATGCTAAAAGCAGCATAGCAGAGGCAGCAACCACCCCGTAGATAATCTTATCATCTATATAAATGAATACATAATTAATGTTAGCAACCAGTTACAATAATAATAATAATAATAATAATAATAATAATAGCAACAATAATAATAATAATAATAATAATAATAATAATAATAATAATAATAATAATGATACTACTACTACTAAAACTAAAAGTTTTAATAATAACACAAAACGATCATATTGAACAATGCTAACAAAAGTTCTTTTATGATGTTATTTTCCAGCTGCCATACAGCGAGTTTATATTGAATTATGTTGTACTATATAATACTTTGCGTTCACATTTATGTCAAAGCTTTTACTTTATTATTTTGTATGATTACTTACATACAAATTATACTGTAGGACAATATAGGCGTCCATATCTTACGTAATAAACACTCACTTACGTTACCTTTCTCGTCTTTCTGTATCCATATAGCTCATACAGCAGATGGAATATTGCACTGACAATTGTATTATATTTTGGTATGACACGATCGATGTTCTAATCACTAGTCCGACTAAACAGCCGGGTTGACAATTATCACCCAATGAAAGCCAAGATACAAAATTTAATTTGTGTTTACATACTGTATATGTTGCGTATAATGGTGTCCTGGGAGGTGTTAACACCTCTGGCTGGCTAAACATGGATACTTTGGCATTTGAAATGAAGTTGAAAACATCCTAAAACTAGATTGTGAGTAAACCAGGTTCTGAATGTAAATATCTTATATATAACTTTTACATAGGCTTGATATATATTTTATCATTTTTATCATTCAGAGAAATACGAATGGTCATACCAGCATGTTCGGAATTGCTACTTTTTCCATGTGCCTCGATGGAGCGTGTCACGTCTTCCAGAATGTCTTTATCTATCGAAAAGATCAAGCGAATCTTTTATTTAGCTGTGAGCACATCTGAAGTTATAGCTTTTATGTTTTGCTCTAGTTTGTTGAGTGCTGTTTTTATATTATATATAAAAGATGTTAATTCAATTTATATTACAACTTTTTAAGGAAGAAAGAGATGACATGCTCCGCGGCTATCTATCTCACCCCAAACCCAGGGCACCACAATTAAAAATGCCTTAACGCCTTATTTTAATCAGTTAAAGTTAGGCAAACTGCGAAAATTAATCTGCTGGAACATACGTAGGATAGGGTAGTTGTGATTTAAAGTATGATGAGATGATGTAATTGTTCCATTCTCACAACGAACCACACATTTATGTGCAAGTCCGTCTGTGGATAATATACCACCATCATCTTGATATACCTTTCAGGACTATTGGAGATACATTTCGCGATGATGTATGTTCATTTTAATGTTTCTCTCAATATGTTAGAGACAATAAGTATTTCTTGAATTTGAATTTGACGGATCTTTGATGGGTTTCCCCCTTTATCTTACATTGGTTAAGACCATAGAGTTGTAACAATATTTGCATATTTACTCCAAATGTTTCTCATATAATTTGCCGTACTATTTTATTTCATTATTCCTTGATGGACATGAATTACAGATAGCAAACATATTTGTACACTCAATATCTACTTCTGTTCCTATTCCTTCCACGGTCAATCAAGATCATTTTAAATCCAGGTTGAGTAACAATATTGCGCATTGTTCGAAATGTTTTGTTAGCTAATGTTATGCAAATGGTTGATAATTGCTCTATAATACGATATCAACGAGTTTTATTAACAGGGGTATTATAGTCGCGCTTTTATTTTAATTATTCAATCAAAACGTTACGGATGAAACACTTCCTCTTTTCTTTTCGTTCCAATATTGTATTAATCTATTAAGTGACTGAAATGGATTGAGTTTATTTTTTTTAATTATTTTTATTATACAGTCAAGTGTCTGAAATTGATTGAGATTGAGCGTACCTTTACGAGAAAAATGATGGGTTAATCAAAATCTGCCACATACCATACCCTCAAGTCTATCATTGCGTGGACAATTTAATTAAGAGCGTACTGTCTTTAAGATCTTTTCTGTGGGTAGAAAATTCTTTAATATCAGGTTCCAGTTTTATATAAGCATTTCAGCTACCCATGTAACTAGGTGCATACCAATTAGAATGACAAAAGTTAGCATGCATATTATACCAATATTTTATTTATCGATAAGTGGTAAATATGCATTTTGTTTTTATTCTGTTCTTGGCATTTCCTACTAAATCATCAATACATACTGAAGAACATGAGTTCTTTCATGTAGGTAATGCATTGTTTGCATTCCAAATGGTGAGCAACTTGTGAAAGATTCAAGGCAAACACTGGCGAATACAAACACGACCTCCACACAATTGTTTACTTCGCCTATTTATCCCAATCTCTATTTATGTCATCAGAACCAAACTCATAAAAATATGAATAAGCGTTCCTACTCCCTTCGCCTCCCTAACGTGTTAACTTTACACTAGAAGCGAATGCTCAGCCTGAATAACTATGTGCAAATTGTTTTAATGACATTCTAAAGAAACGTATGTCGGTCGTTTCAGTTACAAATTCCGAATGTTCCGTAGCCCATTACTATTTCAGTAAGTCTTCATTTCTTCTGGTATAACTATTTTAGCCTAAATAGAGCACGTCCAAACCTCAAACAGATACACCGTTAATCAATTTTCTTATAAGACTGATCAAACGTTCTTGTTTTCTTCCTACCTGTAACATTACTACGCAGAAAAAAAACACCAGAATCAAAACAGTCCAAATGCTCTTATTTATATGAGGTCAATCAAGATAACCACCATGTTTGGAAAGCAAACGCCGGTCGCATTTTATTATGCAGAATTATGGACTATTAATGTTGAACTTTTTTATATAACTCGTGGCTGATTAGGCCCATCTAATACAAACTGAAATTGTTGGGACATAGTAACGTCTAAGAATAGCTTTTTATTAGATTCATTGCGTTCCCGTTTTAGACGTTCATTGGAAAGCTTCATATTTTACTGTTACCAACATATTCCCATTTTATATTTATCTATTTTGTGTTTTTTTTGTATATTGCTGGTCGATATTAAACCATTCTCATTTTTAAGCGCGTATAAGTACAAACTATTGTACGGTGCGAAATAGCCTAAAAGTGCGGGTACGCATTTAAATTTCAATTAATCAATCAAATCAATCGTTTTAGAAGTTTATTTATAATGTTGTACACTACTGTATTAATCTATGTGATCCTACGTTAAGTATTCAGTTTTGTTATTCCAGTCTATGTGACAAATAACAATCACATTTTGTTGAACAGGAAAAAAAAATCAAGAGATCTCCTGTCTCTTTCAAGGATCCATTAGTTACAAAAGCAACATAAGTATTTTTTTTTCATATTAAACGTAGGTCCTTTTGGAAAATGGAAACCACCTGAGTTACCTGCCGTTGACGAGAGGTCGGTGAACATTCTAATTATAGTCCTGAGATCGAATAGACAGGACATCTATACTGTGTAGGAGCTGATAGATCAAATTTTTATATTAAGAAGCACTAATTTGGAAAATAATTTGAAATAAAAAAATATATATATAATTATAATCTAATTCAATGGATGAAAGTGGAACATGTTCCACTTGACGATTACATTTATTTGTAACATAAATTCACTAACCTTTCATCTTTTCATCTCATGACGTTTTTACTGTATATACACAATGTAACTATTAGGACATGTTCATTACAACGGTTTTCATATTATGACTTATAAGATTGGCTTATTAATAATAGTGTTGGAGTGAGTGTGTTGGAATGCAATTATGTACATTTAATCCGAATGTAAATATATTTAATATAGAGGGCCACAATGGGTATTAGTTGCAGTATAACTAGTATAGATATAAAACACACATATATACTCACAAACATACATACATACATATATTAACAGACATACATACACACACCGGCATCTTATTATGAGTATTCTACACCAAAATAATAAACGAATCGACATTACAATTTAATTTTAATTTGTTAATAATAAATTATGTGAAAGGATATAACCTTGACATAGAAAGAAATGCTTCGCTTGACAGTATTCCGCGTCAATCACTATGTCTCTCTCTTTACGGGCCACTGAACAGTACGTGTAGTTCTTTATTAACGTCTCTTCTAACGCGGACGTTTTGAATGTAAGAATTAATATATTAATTCAGGTAAACATTTAACAAGTGCAAGTCATGATTGTAGTTTCAAAATATATATGTATCTACCTACATTTCTCTGGATAACGCAGTTGATCATTTCACGAGCGATCATGATTTAGTAGTTTCTGGAAATTAGTTTTCAATCAGCAGTCTTTAGCTGACCAGCAACATACCAAAACGTCTACAAATATAGATGCTTAAATTGATACACGTAAAAATTCTTACAGTGAATTTACTGTATCTTTCCTACACACAATATTTACATATGTATAGATTTGTCATCGCTGATGAAATGAAAATCGTATTTTTACGACACTTATTAATAATATCATTGCACACACCTCTCGATTGTAATCTCTGCGACATTAGTTTAGAGCAACTTTAGGGATTTAAATAAACGTAGGTATGATGCTTTGATTTTGCTACTGGCTAAATTTTTGAACAGGTACGCCCGTGGTTTCCATGGAACTGAGAACAATTACTTTGTTCAATGATTACGAATTGGATGAGATGAAACGTAAATTAGAATCAGACGAACATTAGGAATACTGCAAGCTTTGTTTTGAGTTATTTTGAGGCACATGCGTACTTTAATGACCATGTTTGTCTGGGAAAGGATATGAGTTTCAATTATGTCAACTGTGACATATATTTGAATTATGATTGCATGACCCTATGCTCATTTGGTCATTATTCAACTTCGTTTTGTTAATTAGTTATTTTTAAACATTGTCAAGAAACTGTATTGACAAACAAGTGATTTAAGGTGTGAAGTGCAAATGTGATGACACATCATACAATTATATGACCGTTATATCATATATCGCTTCTTTATTTTATCCAAACGAAGATGCTGCTATGAATGAAAATTATCTTCTAAATGAAGCTCTGATGAACAAGAGGTTATGAAACAATTTCCTGTTTTAAAGCCTCGAAAACGTTCTTTATGTCCCACGGTGCAAGAAAATGTAGGATATCGAGGTTATCGTGATACGCACCAGTCTCATGTCAACAATATAAATATTTTAAATATCAGTAGAATTAACATATGTGCAAACAAAATCCCCTCTGTTAAGAATATATAAGAATGAATTTATGTCAAGAATATAAATAATGCAAATATCTATATAAATATTATAGGTAACAACAAAAACCACGCTGTCCAAAAATACATAACTAGGAATTCATATCAACAATATAAATATCACAAATATCTATATAAATAATATCGGTGCATGCTATACAAGAAACAAAAATCATTATTCACAACACTTTTGATGATGCCGTAAAATTATGTTAACACTACTTAAATCCCAGTTAACGCTACCTTAATAGTGGCTACGTTTAATATACAATTACCATTTTTCATGTACAGAAAATGATTATTTTCCACCACATAGATGAGTCAGATCGTTATTGTACTTGGAGTTGCAAGCCTTTGACAAGTTAGATTTATCATCTCCTTGATACAAACACAATCTCTTTCCTGAAATACACCGTCGATTGTGTCATTACTATAGGCATACCATAATAATTGCTGTATCAGTTATGAATGACGATTTCATCCGATCAGATAAATGATGCCATTGGAAGGAATGAGTGAAAGAGAATTTGTTCCTTGAAGATGTACATCTGAATTTATGACATTTGTTTAAAACGATGATCGTTTGAAATATCCCATGTGGATTTAGCTCATCCTGTCATTGGTTAATATAATATCCACAACTAAGAATAGGAACACCACAAATTGACATTGATGCCCTCACATTCGAAAACAAAAATGTTTTCCGTATATTCATCAAGAGACATCCGTAAAAATGATTTCTGTATATTGATCACGCGTATAAATAGTTTATGTATATTCATCAATTGACATGCGCTTAAATACATTGTTAAGGATCTTGTTTCTTTTACATCTGTCAAATAAAATATTTGACGGGGAAAATTAACGAGCAGATCAGAGTATGGAAAGAGAAAATATTTATGCGAATACCTTCAAACCAATATACCGATAATCCTTACAAAACTTTAGACAATTACTGATCGTGTCTGAGTCAAATGTTCTGCTCACATTAGAATGTAATCCGGTTGTTGCCATGCAAACTGCTAGAAAACAACATATGTTAGAAGGTAGGTAGACTATTATTGATCTTAAGATCAGTAATTAAAAAGAGCAAAACAATCAACCAGTTTTGTACAATTAGTTTATCTCGCTAGAAGCTAAAAGTGAAAATATTAAACAACTTACGGTATTGCAAATTAATAAAATTGTAACATAATTGTTGTTATAAGTCCTAATGAATATAATCATTAAGTAAGCCATAGTGGTATTCCAAAGAAAATCAACGTTATTGATATGCTTGTCATGGTTTGTGTCGTGCCTATGTGTCTTTTGTAAATCACAGTACTATGATGTAGGGTTTACTTGCTTGACTTTAGTATAATCCCTTGCTATCGTACTTTCCAGAGAATATCAGAGATGAGAATGTTGTATTTCCAGTCAATAAATAAATTGAATAAATGCCAGTTCATTCGAATTGCCTAACAAAACAATAAGACTGATTTCTGCTTCAGATTTCATTGCACGTTTGACTAATTGTCGTGTATATATGTACCTAAAAAGCCACATACAAAAGAAGTGCCCGAAAATATAGCAGCTGTTAATTGTTCTAAGAATACTAGTTATTATCATCGCTACAAAGATTATACTAGTGAAAATGATTTTAAATAATGTCATTGACTCAAAGCACTATAATGATCCTAATATTGTAAGAACTGTAATGAGTCAATGCTCTTCAAATAAGTAACATGAAGAGGAAGCAACATGCTTAGCAAAATTCAACAAATAATTTCTTTCTCTAAAACGCAGAATTTTTTTTTTTAAAACTTGCGGTATTGCAAATTAAGTCATAAATAACCTTGGAACATTGACTTAATCAGAATTATTCAACTGCTGAACCATAATTGAGAAAAAATCCACATTAAGGTGGAAATGTGCCTTTTGTAATCACATTAATTTAATTACAGGTTTTGTAGAACAATAAGGTGCCAATATTATCTCTTCAAATCACAATAATTTAATTACAGGTTTTATGTAACAGTAAGGTGCCTATAATCTCTTTAAATTACAATAATTTAATTATAGGTTTGATTTTAAAAAAAAGGCACCAGTAGTGTTTCTTTTAATCACACTAATGTAATTACATATTTGATATAACACAGTTGTAAGTTGCCTATATAAATTTCTTAAAATCACATTTATGTAATTACAGGTTTGATATAAATATTACATGCTTTTAGTGTATCTTGTAATCACATTAGTTAAATTGTAGGTTTGATATCACACCAATATGCCTATTGTGTATATGTTATTCAGATTAATTTAGTTAAAGATTGCATATAACAATAATGTGTCTATAACAAATTTTAATAATTTATGAATGTCGATTATATGTTACTGTATGTATGTATGTATGCATGTATGTATGTATGTATGTATGTATGTATGTATGTATGTATGTATGTATGTATGTATGTATGTATGTATGTATGTATGTATGTATGTATGTATGTATGCATGCATGCATGTATGTATGTATGTATGTATGTATATATGTATGTATGTATAAATGTATTGTACTAAATTTGGAGTATGTATATTTGAAGCACCCCGGTTTTAAGCAATTTTTAGATTTATTTGTGTGAGTATTTGATCTTCGGTGCCATGGAAATATTACTAGCCCGAAATAGTTACCCAATTAGTAGGTGCAAACGTCACAGAACCAAGTGTTAGTGAATCTGAACCATGCTGGGGTCGCTAGTACTGGAGTTAGGTACAAGCCGAATGACTGTCCCTTTGGTTACATAGTCTATATTAAAATTCAGCGGTGTATAAAATTGTTGTGGTTGAACTGGCAGTATTTATGGTTGGGAATCAGTAAATTATATAATGGAATCAATAAGATGGAACTTGGTAGGTTCCGTTTATGTGTCCATAGTGGAAAATAGGCGTATTTATATGAGCGTGATACACCGGAAATTCTGTGGATTGACTGGCCTAGGGTCGCGCAGTTAAATATTTCCCAGTTAGTAAGTAAATACTAGTGTAATTTCTATGGCAAGACGGGCTGGAGGTACGGAAATCGGATGATAATGAAGAAAAACCACGCAAAGGTGCGGTTAATGGACTTTTAAGCAAGTTGTCTCATCTGGGTCGAAAATTGATTAGAGCAAAGGTTATTAAATATAGCAGACACGTCTGTATTTCCATTTTACAACTCAAGATGTATGGAAGTCGTTGGAAATTTTGGGAAAACATATGACTTCAAGCGTGACTCGCGCCAGGGTTTTGACACCGCTAGGTCAAGTGGATACCCCTGTGCGTGTAACATTATGTATGTATGCATGTATATATGCATGCATGTATGTATGTATAAATGTATGTATGTATGTATGTATGTATGTATGTATGTATGTATGTATGTATGTATGTATGTATGTATGTAACATGTGTTGTGGTGTTGTATCAAGAGTCTTTACATAAATGCGATACTTTCTGAATTGAATTAACTATAAATACCCGTCAATCTCTCTGACAAATAATATTAGTATTTTGTCACTCTGTATTTATTGAGAAATGTCACTAAATTTAATTTTTTTCAGGAAATATATTCCAGCCAACGATGAAATATTTTTTTTTTTATTTCACTGAAATATGAACCTATCCCTGTGTATGTTTCTGTGTCTTAGAGTCTTATATTTTGGTTGTTCATACAACTTTTGGACTAAATCAATATTTTGTAATCGTTATGAATTATTTGAAGGACATTTGGAGTATGTCAAATATAGCTCAAAATTGCCTTTTAGCCCATTGAAAATTATTAGAATATTAACACGTCTTAGAATGAAATGTATTTGGAACAAAATTTGAATTTATTCGGGTCGATATAGCTATATACTTGCGATATAAACGTTTAGGTCTATTTATGGTATTTAATTAAAAGTACTTTCAATTCTTTAAAAGTTTTTAATTTGTATTCCTTAAAAATGCAGTATTTGTTAAATTTTACTAAACATGTGGATTATTGCCCTTTCCTGTCCCTTACCATAAAAGCACAGAGT
>JAQISU010000236.1:9270000-9292500 GCA_029339505.1 Unio delphinus
CAGCTTTTAAATTTCCCAATCAGCTCGGATAGATATGCTACATAATAATATCATCATCTGGTATGGATAATACAAATATACATGCTTTTCGACCGAACTAGAAGGTAATGATTAAGGTACGTTACACCTTCTTGAAAACCGTATAGCTATCTTGCATCTGTGTGCATGTTGAATTATAGTCTATTGGCAATTTCTACAATCAGGATTCACAAATGTAATAAAGAGCGGCAACATTACATATGCATAAGTTAATTTAATGGTATGGAATCAATTCGGTCTTTTCAATTTAAACATTTGGAAAGAGGAAATTCTTTGCTTAACATCACGATTAGGATAGGAGATCCTAATGTGTTCTCTCGAGAACCTGATTAGTTTGTGTGAAGAAAGACACTGTATGGATTGTCATAATGATATAAACTATCGATCCAGTATGGTAAAGAAAATATTTCCAATAACATAAGACTTCTAAAGTATACATTCTTCCCTCTTAACTATTGTCACATTTTTCAGACTTGCCGTTAGTCTGTAGAGAACGTTATAACACTGCCTGCATGTTTCTGTACCGAGGAAAAACTAACAGGTCTCAATCATTAGAAAACAAGTATATATGTCTTCTCTGTAACCGTTAAGGTGCGATCCGAAGGTTGTATAATAAATATATTATGTGCTGCATGAGCAAACATTGAGAGACACATAGTATGCATTTACAATCTAATGATGTACTAGCTAGAGAAACTAATACCCAAATTCCATAATCATATTGTTTTAGTTATTACTCAAGAACGGCTGTCAATAACGTATCAACACTCTCTATCTTTGTGCGATACCATTACATAATTTCAGTCAGAAGCAGAGCAGCAATTGTATACGTAATGAATAATATCATTTTTGGATGGGCATGCTGATTATACACCGCAGATTAAAGATGTAAAATATATTAAATCTCAATTAAGAGTAAAGTATTGAAAAGAAACGTTGTTGATGGTATGAAAACTGATTTATAATCATGAATCAATGTATTGTCATTAATTGTCGCGGCTGTTGTTATTGGTACTTTTATTTCTTGAATATTTGAGAAAGAATTTCATTTGAATAATTTTCTAAAGCAATCATCTTGATTATTCATCTTGGCTGAATCAGAAACAATTCGTACGCAAAACAAAGTGTTTCATTTTGAAAACTACAACGATAACCAGGTGTAAACGTTAATAATACTTTAGTTTTTTCCGAATGATCTAAATAATACGAAAACAGTTAAGACCGTAGGATATATATGATTTCGTTGTGAGAAATTTGACTCGATTTGTGATTTTGTTTGTTTTCTGTTCAATTGTTCAATTTAAACTGTATAGATCCAGAGTGTGTAACAGTTTTGCTGTAATTATTAGTATTTGTAAAAGTATTTGTACTAGTGATATTACTTGTACGAGTATTATCCTTACCGTCGCAGATCGTTTATTGTCGTTCAGCTAAATTTATCATTTTAATGTTTGCGCTAATCAAAAAAGGTTTTGATTTACATGATACATATTTCCTATGTGTAGCAAATACAGGAATATATACTCCCTAAAAAATCAATGATACTTGTTTTATGGTTGTTGGTCGTTCAGTCAAACATTTTGAGGTGTTAATGGATGTAGCCAGGATTCACGAAATTATTGTCCTGCTAATGGATACACAAGACACAGCAAATTAGTTATTAGTCCTGATCTGATAGACGTGCATTTGAACGTTTTGAGCATTAACAGCACTCTTCGTTACGGATCACTGCCGTCTCATCTATATCTGCATGGGTTCGAGTTTCATATTCGGCCAATGTGGATATGTGAGAAAGCTTGCCAGATGCTTCTCGTGGGTAGGTGTTTCTTTCAAGGGATTTTTCAGGATTCGTCCTCCACTATTAACAGTGGCTGTCGTATATAGCCTATCGTGTGCTAAAATATGGCCTTAAACCATACAGCAACTATAACAACAACACGAATCAGGACAGCCGATCAATCATATATAGTGTGATCCCAGAGCCATACAGCCGTACTGAAGCATATTTCTGAAAGGTAACATAATCATGTGGGTCGTCAGGGGAAGACAACACACTGATTAACAAATCGAAAGATGTATTGGCCTGGTCTAAAACAAGACGTGAATTGCATGGTGAACACGTGGGACTGGTGTACACGCAGAAAGACTACGGTAAGGTCAATGTTTAAATTAACCCCAATTCACACCACTATCTCTATTAAGCTCGTATGAATCGAGTGTATGCCACTAAAGTGGTCTAAGGGATGGTTTGTTAATATCTTGGTAACAACTGATCATTTCATCAGGTATGCTCAGTCCGTTCCTTTTCGAAATCAAACGGCTCAGACTACCGCTTAATCCCTTTATTAGCAAATCTTTATATAATAGTTTCAAGGAAAGGCTTCATGGTAACCAGGGACGATTTGAGAGAGTAGGATTGTAAAGCAGCTAGGCGAGGTAGCGAGCATACAAACTTCTTGCTGCTCCCCATTTTACCCATATTGATTTGTGCTTGCGAACTTTTACATGGAACGCCGTTATAAATTATATTAAAATTGGACAAAGATCAACATCAGTATAGGAAGTCGTGCATTGCCTCAGTTGTCCATGTATATATTGTTACCAAGACTAATTTCACCTTTTTCTCGCCCCATTTTGTCTGCGTGACATCATCCGGCTTTAAGTTGACGCTTATATATGGACCACACTTGATTGTGGCCACGATGCTTTAAAAGACTCACACGTACAATCTGAATGAGAGTTGCTCTGTTGCCACCGAGTTGCTTACACCGCCTCTGCGCGGGAATCTAGTAATTGTCATGCTAAGGACAAGGTCCAGAACGATAAGGTGAGAGATTTTAAACGTGATGTAGAGGATAGAGTCCTAGTGCGCATAGCTTTACTTACGGGGAAACAGAAATTAGCTGACAAGTAGACCAAGGACTTATATCAAGTGATATAAATTCACTGTTTATGTATGCCAGTGTCCAAGGTCGAAGGTTCCAAATCTGTATGCACATTAAATCGTGATATGCTTCTGCCTTTTTACTTTATTCCATGCAATTTAGTCCCCAGGAAATCATCTCATAAATCATCGATTGTTCCACGGTGTTGTTTTGAATGGATTCCAATATTTGAATGTTACTATAGTGCTAGTAGTCTTGAGTGTGTTAGCATGGAACATGATTAATATAACAGAATGATCTTATCCAAAGTTTCATCTTCCTAATTTAAAATAATTTAAATTTGAAATTGAATCATAAAACAATAGATACAACGAATACTTAAACTAAAAAAATGTATCACATTTGTTAAGGTATGGAATGAACATTTTGTGGGTAAACATCACTTATGATAATAGCTAAGGACATATTTAAAGTCACTTTTCCATCAATTCCAAAGATAGATCTCTTCTAAAAACTTTCCAAGGACAAATAGCAATGCAAACAGGCTTACATTCACGTAATACTGATTTCATATGTCGTCGAAAATAATATATAATAATTATATATGTAATGCGTAGATTACAGACGCCACAATCCCAAACATTGATTATATCGGCAAGCATTAACTCCTACACTCAAATATGGAAAAGGTCAAGCCATAACAAAACTAAATATATAGAACAATAACTGAACGCCAGCAAAATATTGTCCACGACTTTGTTCATTCTATATTGTGCCAAACACAATGCCGATCGCAGATAACCAGCAAATATGATATTGACAAATAAGTCATCGGAACTAACAAACTGTGAAACACAATGAACACAATGAAACAAGGCCTAACATATTACATAAGGAAATACCTTTAACAAATACAAAAAGCAGGAAGTATCTAATTTAAACGTTAAGAGACGATAACACGCCCAAAAACGGATATCATGCGAAACAAATACATAGGCAGCTACTCAAACGTCTGACAAAAGGAACAGATACGATCCTAAGTAACCCTGTCTGTTCCAACTACTGCATGTAATATATTTATAACTGCACACCAAGCATTTTAAATATCAGATTGTCCAAAACGTGTCATATACAACGAAAGCATGTTTTCATCATGCTGCTGCATTTATTCAAAACAAATTACAATACAACAACTATAGTATGCTATTTCAGCATATAACACACAAACAAAAAACAGACGCAAAACAAGATTCCCGAGAGTCGCAACATTCCAGTACGAATGCTAGGGCTCTAATAAATGGATTTATTCAAAAACAAGACTTACATATTGTATGGTGAAATATGGACAGTCAAAACTTGAATTATCTTTAGTTGCATAACGTGTTAAGTATTTGTTTTCCTTCGATTTTATTTTGCGGTTTAAAACTTGAATCAACTTGCGAATCTGTACAAATGGGAGTTTGTCAAAAATCCGTGACACAGAATGGTGCAAATTCGATATTCGCATATAGTTTATTATAGTACGTTGTTACATATCATGGTGTTTCAATAAGTTCATGTATTAATTACAAAAAAAATACTTCTTAGTCTTGCTAACATGAAGTAAAAATGATAATTAAGTAAAAGAAATTACTTTTCTTTTGGCGCACATACAGGAAATGGATTTGTGATGTCCTGGTATACTAAAGGTAGATCGTAAATACAAATCAAAGTGTGTAATTATATATATATATATATATATATATATATATATATATATATATATATATATATATATAGATATATATATATATATATATATATATATATATATATATATATATATATATAGATAGATATATATATATATATATATATATATATATATATATATATATATATATATATATATATATATATATATATATATATATATATATATTGAAAGACAGACAGACAGACATATATACACAGAGACAGTACTCAGACAGATAGAGACTGAGAAAAAGAGAGGAACATGTATGTTCGTATTCTGACGAACGTATTATATTCTATATATTTAATCATAGAGAGACAGACAGACATACATATATACAGACAGACAGTACTCAGACATATAGAGAGTGAGAAAAAGAGAGGAGCATGTATGTTCGTATTCTGACGAACGCATTATATTCTATAAATTTAATCAGAGACGAATCCATTACCGGCACTCCAAGGGACCGATGTAGTTATAAAATTGTAACGTATGTGTACACAATGCCTTCATTGTATTTGGATTGTTTTTCTTTTGTGGAGCCTTTGAACTCGTCAACAAAGCGTACAATACACACGAATAATTAATAAATGATCGAAATACACATTGGAATAACATATTTACAAAATTTTAAATATTGTAAACACTTAATGCATTTATACTTTCCTTAGCAATAATTTCGAGAACATAAGTAGCAGATATCATTTAGGAGTACCAATATGAGCATGTACGATAATTAAAAGTAACATCCTTGAAAACACTCTGAACATCTTTATATCATGAGAACTTAACAACAAGTACAGCATAAGAAGCTTGAAGATTCAAAAATGTCTTCCATATGGCGTCAAGTTGTGATTTTTATTAGATTATATTGGATATGGAGTGAAGGTACGTAATAGGTAATTTACTGGTGTACCATCTTTCATGAATTAATTTTGAGCAACAATATTCCAAATATTCAACGCTAATCCTTAAGCGAATGAAATTTGTATTTGTCCATTAATATATAGACAAATAATTCCAGTGATAGCTTCTTAAGCTGGTATATGTGACAAAACTTTTACCAACGGCAAGTAATTTAAAAGTGTTTCGATTGCAAGGTCATTATTACCCATATCTAACTACTTGTTTGCATTTTTATTAGAACACATAAATGTAACAATTAACTGACTTTAATAAAATTATTTAATGAACAAATTTGCAGATGATTAGCATTTAACATTTTTACAAGTTTAGCTATGTACTATAATTTTTTTCCTCGCCAGTTAATCTTAAGTATTAAACGATCACTATGTGGACTAAATGTCATATCGCAAATCCAGAACATTAGAATGATAGCAGCATAACATTATATTTATGCATACTAACAACATTCACGAACGCAGAAATTTGTCTAAGTGTGAAATGGATACCTTTTATTACTAATTCCGACACACTTGTTGACATATCTGACTTACTAACAAAAAACTAAACAAAAAAGAAATGTACAATTCTCAAATATTTAGCAAGAGGAAAGTATGTTTTGTAAGTTTAGTATTGACAAACAAGTTAGATACGCACCTTATTAAATGTTTTCCTTTTAAAACTGATATCTATTACATTTACTTTTACTATTTTACTATTACATTTACTTGAACCTCTTAAATCCTTGTTGTACTTATATTTGTGTTTTACTGACTACACCTCAGCTCCTTACAGAAGGTATTGTTTCTATGTCCAGACTTTGACATCAGTCAAAGTAACTAAAATGATTACAAATATTCAATGTTTCTCCTTGTAACAACGTCACTAGGTGTTTGTTGTTATTATTATTCTGAGAGTAACGATATTATTCAGCAGAGTATCGGCTAAGCATGGCGGCCTGTATACATGGTGGAGGAAGAACATGATAAACATTTGGAAAGACCCACCAATCAACGTGGTTATAATGGTAAACTTTCTCATTATCAGACACTGCCGCATCCTAGTTTCCAAAGCAGTAAACTGGCACTAGTATGTAGTGGTGAGCCCTTTAGAACACTCAGCTACACTAGGCACGTCATTTGGTTGCTGTATACGTTAGTACATGAGCGAATGAAGAATCAGGATATGTTTAGAGTACATTACAAGGGTTCATATCAACATAAACCCACATAACGGTTGCAGTGGCAGACATACGAATGCAACTTTCACAATCGTAGAAGAGTGAGAGACATATAAAATAATAAGAGGAAAAAAATAGAGATGAAGCTCAAAGAGAAAACTTGAAAACAGATTGTTCGTATTTACAGGATAAATATAAGCTCTTTTATAATTTCGTCAAAGTGTATCCATTATTAAGCTATTATTTGTTATCACAATGAATATGGTCTAAACGGTCACATAGCGTAAGAAACAAACATGTAAGTAGGTAATACAGTTATAAAGCAGTCAGGAAAGCAGTGTGTCAGTCAGTCATTTAATTAATTAGCTTTCAAGCACCCTTGTTAGTAACAATAAAAAAGTATAAACAAACACACTGCGCATATAATTAATGGAAGTTTCAAATAGTCGTTGGTTGATAGCCACGTAGAAGCATGACGTCAGCCAAGGACTATTTATTTCCTTTTTCTACGAACACGGTAGTTTCGTTCCCTTCATTCTCTCTATACTACTGTCTCCAACTTTAAACGTATCCATATTTTAATTATAAAACATCGTATTTAAATTAATACAATACATGTGATAAACTTTCAAGCCCCGATGTACCTTTTCAGTATTAGCATTTCGTGAATTTACCAAAAGTCTGAGACCTCACTGTTCATAACATGCTTTTACAACAAAACAAAAGGCGCGTCAGATGACTTTTATATGCAAATGTATTCAGTTTCAGCCGATGGAGAAATATTTTCGAGCAATGTCATGCTAACATGGAACGAATCGCATAAGTATTGTAAAGATATTGGGAAAGTGCTATTTGATGCCCAAAAAATTATTTTGAGGTTAGCCTGAGGACATTCCTTAAGGACACAAATCAAGCATGGGTTTCGGCCAGAGTGGAATTCAGTCGTTTCGTCAAGGTGCCTGGTGAGACATCACATACTTTATTTCCTTATTTATGATTACATGTTATGTTTTAAAATTTGTTCTAGGATTATTCTGGCAATTTTGGAAAGAGACCGCTCTGCTAGACTAGCGGTTACATATTCGGCAATGTATGCGGGAGGTCGTATATTCAAACCCTCGCTGAGTCATACCAAAGACTTTTATAAAACCTAGCAGCAGATAAATCTATTGAGGATCAGAACTAAGATTGTATTGTTAGGACAGCCAGGTATTAGGATAATGTAACTAAGACTTTATTGTTAGGACAGCCAAGTGTTAGGATAATGTAAGATTGTATTTTTAAGATAGCCAGGTGTTAGGATAGGGTAACTAAGATTGTATTGCTAGGACATCTAGTAGTTAGGATAATGTAACTAAGATTTTATTGATAGGATATCCAGGTGTTCGGACAATGTAACTAACATTTTATTGTTATGATATCCAGGTGTTCGGATAATGTAACTAAGGTTTAATTGATAGGATATCCAGGTGATAGGATAATGTAATTAAGGTTTATTGTTAAGATATCCAGGTGTTGGGATAATGTAACTAGGTGGGATATCATGCTACATGTATAATTTATGATGCTCCAGTGCTAGACATCACTGTAAACGACCACAATGCAGACATCTTAGCGATTTGTCTGAAACATGTTACAAGCTACGTTAAAAATACATCACACTCATTGAATAAAACAATTGATGTAAAGAAGTAATATCTTATCTGCAAACATGCATTTGGTTGTATCTGTGAAGCAAGTCTATTTATTCCTATTGTTCTTTTGTGAATTATTCATTTGAACAGGTCCTAAATTAAACATATTGCATAATAATAATAATAATAATAATAATAATAATAATAATAATAATAATAATAATGAGGACTTTGAATATCGTCTAATCGTTAAAAGCTCTAAGCCCTTTACACCATCAATAATGATTTGACTACACTACAGAACAACAAATGACAAAAACAATGAAATTGTAAAACATACAAATATGCTAAAAATATATACGATGCAAAACATGATTAGGTTGCTAAGTTTCTCCCCTGAAGTGGAAACAGGTGGGTTTTCAGAGCACTCTTAAAAGACACCACTGAGCATTTGTGTCTAATTTCAATGGGCAATTCGTTCCACGTCGCCAGGCCTTGGTATGCAAACGAACGTTGTCCATATGACTTTGTTTTCATCTTGGGAAGAATGAGTATACGAATATTATAAGAAGAGCGTAAGGATCTAGCTGGTGCATGCACATGGGTGCGGCTGGATAGGTATGTTGGATTGGAGCCTGTCATTGAAATATAGCACAGAGAACAAATTTTGTCTTTGATTCTTTATCGAATTGATAGCCAGTGTAGCGTACAGAGCAGCGGTGAGGTGTGCTCTGATCGAGGTACTCTACAAATGATCCGTGATGCTGTATTTTGAACATTTTGAAGGAGTAAATATTGTGATGTACCAGACAGAATTGAGTTACAATAGTCTAGTTTTGAAAGTACAAATGAACACACAAGTGTTTTAGTGGCATCAACTGAAATATATTTACGAATGGAACCGATGCGTCTCAATTCAAGACATGCAGCCCTGTAAACGTTCATGACATGTTGGTGCAATTTGAGAGTACTTTCTAGAGTAACATCTAGATTCGGTACTGACTGTGAAAATTTAATGTTGGTGTTGCTGATATTTATTGTCAGAGGTAAAGGATGTGAATTAGAAAGTATTTGTGTTGTGATCGGAATAAATTCAGTTTTATCATCATTCATCTGCAGCTTGTTACATAGTATATATGAATTGTAAAACGGTAATATCAGACTTCTAATTCGTATTATAAAGCCTGATACATACATTTGTACGACTACAACCAATTATATTATTATTGATTAAATGATGTTTGCTTAAGTATAAATTACAATGAAAACACATTATATAACTCTTCGCCGTTATCGATTTCGTGTCTGGTAGATATATATAAAATATTTAGTGAAAAGAAAATATTATCAAGACTGGTCTAATCCTGAGAATACAAAATATGTCCAGTTCATGAGTACATTTTCTCCATTTAGGTACTCCGAAAATGTCGATGTTCGTTGTCAAAGATATTGTAAAGCAAATTCCATCGATTTCGCATATCTTATGTTAAATCCAAAAGCCGCTTGTAAAACAGAGAAATCACTGTTTAAATATTTTAATACATTTCGAGGTTCCGCATTGGTCCCTGTTCTGGTGTATTCGTGTATTTTTGTGATTTGTGTGGAATTTGGTGCAATGGAAATATTCCTTAGCCCAAAAGCATTAGCCATTTAATAAACGCAAACGTTACGGAGTACTGTTTTAGTCTCCATGATGCTACGTTTTTACGTTTGATAAATGCTCCCTGTTTTAAAGAATTTGTATCATTACGGGAACTTGGTGCAATGGAAATATTCCTCAGTCAAACATTATTAGCCAATTAATATAGGTATATGTTACGGAGTACTGTTTTAGTAAGTTTCCATGATGCTACGTTTCACGCTTGATAAATGCATACCAGGACCGTATTAATGTCCCGTAGTCCGAATTTCAATATTGTAGTTTATATAGGTGTTGTGACTACAGTGGCAGTATTTGAAGTAGGAGACCAGTACATTACACAACGGAATAAAAAAACGACCTGGCAGATTCCGTTTATGTCACCATGTTGGTAAATGGGATAAAGTTCAACTGGCGAAATTTGATTTGAAACCATGAATTTCCTTGCCCAATATCATAATCATCAATATGTTGACATAGTGTGGTCGTTGATGCATTATGCTGCTAAACATTGGACCAGTTCCCTCAACTTGTCTCGATGTTGTCACTGCACCTTTCTCTGTATACCTCTCATTCTACCACCTTGGACACTACCCTGCAGTACTGTTGTGGATAGACTGTTGACTCTAATGACATGGCCATATCATTTCAGTTTTATCTTGTTGACAGTGGTTAGTAGGTTTTCATAATGACATACTTCGTGCCTGATGGTGTTAATCACTTCTTCTTTGTGATGTGGTCCATGTAAGAGATGCCAAGGATGGTTCAGTATCATCTCATTTTAAGTGCCTGGATTATTCGTTGTAATTTAGCTGTCGGGGTCCAGTCGTCATATGAATACAGAGAGACTGAGATGACTAGTGCTCTCAATAGTCTGAATTAAGTTTTCAGACAGATATTCATGTGTTTCCAGATGGGTATTAACTTTGACATAGCTGCCGTTGTTTGTCCTGCTCGTGACAAACTTTCTGCTCTTGATCCCTCTTCCGATATTATGGAACCAAGATATTTGAATTGGCCCACTGTTTCCAGTTCCTGTCATCTTAATGTATTCTTGTATGCGATTGGTTTACTACTATGCTCATTAGCTTTGTCATCTCTGCACTTATCTCCATGTCAAATCTGGAAGATGTTTCATCTAGGTTCTTCACTGCCTGTCAGCCAATCAATATTGTCTGAAAAGCGGAGGGTGGTGATGTTATGCCCTCCAATGCTGATTGTAAGGCATTGCTCATGATGCGCTCTACGTATATGTTGAAAAAGTTGGATGACAAAATACAGCCTTGCTAAACTCCAACTTTTGTATTGAACCAGTCCTCCACATAACTTTGAGCAATTACTGCACTGGTAGCCTTGGTGTATAGCTGCTTGTGACCCACAATGTATCATGCCACCCTCTGTCAAAAGCCTGTTTGAAATCTATGAACACATGATAGAAGTCTTGTTGATGTTGTGAGTACCTATCACAAAGCACCCTAAGATTTAATATTTGCTATGTTGTGCTTCTTCCACTCCGGTACTATTATGTTCTTCAGCGATTATTTCTTCCGCTTGTGGTTCAAGTTTGTTCAAGATGATCTTCAGCATCACCTTGCCTAAGATGGTATGGTTCATATAGTTGCCTGTTTTAGTACTAGTTGTACAGTTTCTAAGGCGTGAACTAATGACGGTACGGAAACATAATAAAGAGAAACCATGCAGATGTCAGGTTGAAAGATATTTTTTGAAATATCTGGTCTTGCACGGATTAGAAAAAAATGTTGGAAGGAATGTACACATCCGGCTTTCTCATTTACAACTGAAGTTGTATGACAATATTTTGAAATTTGGGATAAACGTATGACTTCTATCAGATTTGCACCACGGTTTGACAACACTCGGTAATGCCAAAACCCCTGGCTTATAACAATATAATAATCACAGAGCGGTTTCATTTGTAGAAATATGTTTTTACTGTTTCTATGTTTTGCAATAAAACTAACATTTTACATTTTATGTCAATTCGGTTTGCCTGCTGTGAAATTCGGTAGCATATCTTACACTGCAATTAGGAATGTCACTTAATTTTTCTTGCAGTTTGCTCCGAACAAATCTTTCGAAAGAGACATCATCTACAATTGCTTGAAGTTTTGCAATAGTCATTTGTATGCTGGATTGAAGGTAGATATACAATTTCTTTTTTATACACATTTATTCTACTTGTTAACTTTCTAGTTTCAAAAATGGTAGTGAAACATTTCAATTTTTGAGACAATTCAGTTTTGATGTCCACTCTTATTTTTCTAACTGTAAGGCATGTACATACTGTCTATGAAATCCTAATTTTAAATATCCTGCTTCAATTCCTAAATGTACGTTTCTCACAGATATCACGAAAGTGGATATATATATTCTGATTTGATAAAATCATCATTCAGTAATTTATGATACAACACAGTTAATTGACTCATAAATATATGATTAAAGTAATGCGAGAATTGACAATGGTGACGACGACGATGATGATAAGAATGTCTTTTTCAGGACAGAGATTGCTATTGTTTTAACGACGCTAGCACTATGCACCGATCAATGAGTTGTAACTACACTTGCGACAATGATCCATTTCATCAATGTGGTGGAAATGAATCAATATCTTTGTACGGAAAAGGTAATGTTATCTGTCAATGTTTTGTTAACGCTAAGTTTGGTCTAATATCTATCTATCTATCTATCTATCTATATATCTATCTATCTATCTATCTATCTATCTATCTATCTATCTATCTATCTATCTCTCTCTCTCTCTCTCTCTCTCTCTATCTATCTATCTATCTATCTATCTATCTATCTATCTATCTATCTATCTATCTATCTATCTATCTATCTATTTATCTATCTATCTATCTGTCTCTATGTATATGCTTTTTCTTTTTGAAACAAAAATACCAATGATGAAAATACCGTAGAAAATGAATCGTAGTTTGTAATGTGAAGATGTGTTGGTTGATTCTAAAACTTTATTGACGCTTGGAAGTAAAGATATATTTTAGTCATATGAGGGTTCGCAGACATTAGAAATCACGATTTATTACTTAATGATTTAGATGAGTAGTTAATAATGCTGTACATGAATATGTTGATAGGCTTGCATGATACGAATTCGGGATTGCTCAGCTTATGTTTCATCTTATTTGTTTGTAAAATGCAAAATGATTTCAGTTATAGCAAGATTAATTTACATCAATATAATAACGTTATTAGATGAATATATGTATTACAAATCTCTTTCCTCAGTAATAACATTTAAAGAATTTCAAATTATCGGTTTAACAGCTAAGATTAAGACATCATTCGGCAACGTTTTCTTTAGGAATGTTGTTGATTATAATGAAGTAGTATGCTTGAAAAAGTTGAACTTAGTTCAACTATTGGTGAGTCAACCTGAATAAGGGAATATATGCATCATATAAATTTGAGGTTGACAAAATCAGGATGTTTAATGTAATTAACACCTATTTACCGGTAAATGAAATTTCTTCTTATGCATACTTTTAGATTTATGACAAGGATTTTGTGCTCATACAAATGCAATGTATATTTCATTTGTGTATAATGCTAATTTGTTTGATTTGTGACAGTTGACAATACCATTACCCAGCATATAGTACATGGTTGTAAAGAGTGTGTCTACGCAAGGAATACTCGTGGTGTTGTTAAGCTGTTTACAGAGAGCTGTGTAGGTCAAGGAGCCCATAGTGCAATATGTGAGGCAGGTAAGTGCAATGATAATGTACATGAGTTTTGGTTTGTCTTTTTCAAGCATTACGCAACCGATAAAACAACCAACTAATTCATAAAGTACGTAGTTCCTTGCGAAACTCTTCTTTAGTGAGTACCATTGTTTTAAATATATTGTTCTTGATACTTACGGATTTTTTTACCCGAGGATGAGTTCAGTGATTTAATTGATATTCAAGTAATTGATATCTGATTGCACAACAAAATGATAATAACTTCTGTCTATAACTATTTAATGCACTGCTCTGTTTTTAAGTCAACGCAAAGTATAATGCCCTTACGGGCGCCAGCGCACACATATTTAGTGCTTAAACTGTCCATTCAAATTTGTAATTTTGTCTTCTGATATTGTGCTACGTCGGTTAAAAATCCGCATACAAATTATACGTTTGAGGTGTAATACATATCTAATTATGCCTTTAGACATAATTATCCACTAGTGTTTTCTGTCTCAAAAATCAAACGTTATTAACATTAAACGACATAAAAGAGTAACAAACGCAAGTGTACCCTACTCGACAAGTGTGGTACTTGCAATCCGCAATGCGTTGGTAAATATTGTCCATATCATGATCGTGAATAGAGATTAGATCACAATATTGTCATGCTGTAATCGATGTGAAATACTGGCGCATCCCACCGACGAAGACATTTGTTTCGTCCTTATTGGAATGTGCGAAGTGACAACACTGCAAAGGTTTCTACTTTTTGTCAACTCTTCTAAGTAATGCGTCAGACTTTGTAACGTTCGATAACATATTTGTGGCCGTGTAGTCTTCGATAAGAGCAACATACCGTCATAGGTTTAAATTGCATGGCCTTCACTGATTGTCCGTCTAAACAACAATATAAAACGCCTTTGTGTACAAATCTAGTCACATCCACATCAGCATCGCATCTTCGTGCCGTTGATCTATCATATAATATTAAGTATGCTTTCATGCAAAATCAATAAGCAATCTTAGGCCTCCTAGAATGTTTCAAAAACAAGATGGTGGTGAAATAAACATTTTCTGTCGCAAACCTCTCCAGGAAAGGTTATAATCAACCTTTTAATCCACGTAAGTCATGAAACAAAAATTTTAAAAAAATGTGTCATCACATATGTGATCCTATAAGATACTAGTCAATTCAACACAGTATATAACCATGCGAGCTCTGACTGTAAAAGCCGACATCATAATGTTAATTCTTGCCGTCAATTCCAGGCTAGATTATGTAGCTGGTGCCGTCCTCTCCTTGATACATAATTCATATGCTCTTTTGCATCGTATTACTATATCCGGACAAGATAAGAACCGTCAAAAATTTTTATTGGCAATATAAACTGCGTACGGTTCATAATCATTCAAGATGGCAGAGTAGTGTGCAGGGCCATGCACGCGTATGATGAATTCAGGATTGCCCATGAGCAGCTGAAGACGGAACAACTTTCCAGTCATTTTCGAATAATGCGACACTAGTAAATGGACGCCATGCCAAACACAAATATTCAATCTACAATAAACATGAAATAGCTAGTGAGGTTCGGAGTTTATGCTCTTAGATAGCAGTTATTGGTATAGGAAAGACCACTTATCATTCGGATTGCTTTGAAGAGATTGTAATCATAGTGGTGACGCTCAGGGATGTATTTGCAAGTTGGATCTCAACATTTGCGTTCAAATAAGATACGAAATATTTAAGCAGAATTCATCACTGGTGTTGTATGGTAGGCAATGCCTTAAAAAATGTCCGTGCATCAACGCCTGAAACATTCTGAAGACATTGATGTTATTGGTGAGCATCTCCCTAATAAATCAATGCGTCATCGTAATAACTTGATACCAGGGAAAACTGATCCCAGGAACATTTCCGTTCCGTCCAAAAGTTCGTGGTCTGTAGACTCATGTTTACCGATACTTTTATCAATGAATTTCATCCCTGCTTGCAGTTCTTCTAAACTAACTGTTTAGGGTCCACTAATGTAATCTTTGACACTAACAAACGGTACCACCAAGTTTTTGTCTAAACCTAAACCTCACGCAATATTCAGAGGCTATTACATTTGCAAGGGATTTTTTTTTATTTGCGGAAAACGCATTGGCATATTTGATAACATCCTTGTCAGTCATTTAAAAGCCATGCTAAGAAAACAAAAACGTCTGTGTAACAATAGCTTCAGCTTCAGTGGTTTAACTGCGTTTGCCGCCTTTTCCTGGGCTCAACATGGCTTGCGCGCATAATATGCTATGGTAACTCTTCTATTTATTTCTCTTTTTGACAATTCCGCCAATTTTGTACTGTTCCAACCATTACCGTGGTTGTGTCCCCAAATGTGTTCATCTGTTTGTCGGTCTGGACCGGACTTTAAATGTAATTACTTGTAAAACCCCGCTGTTATCCTGTTACATTTGGCCTGTCCGAAACAATATATTCGTATCACGCGGTAACGCATGTCTCAATGAATATGAAGTTTTAGTTGATATTAGGCATGTTGATCTCATCAGTCAGCATCCTTATCCATCAGGTGTTTTCGATCATTAAAAGGTACATTTATTTAAGCCAGTGCGATATTTGCATGACCCACCATACATGTAAATGGTGTTAAAATAGCAGCGACATTGTTGACCGTCACAAACGTCACTGCTCGCACGAGCGCTTAACCAGACACCGGGTCCATCGCGACCATGAGTAAACCAGATTGTTTAATGATGTCTCTCTATCTATCTATCTATCTATCTATCTATCTATCTATCTATCTATATATCTATCTTTCTATCTATCTGTCTATCTATCTATCTATCTATCTATATATCTATCTATCTATCTATCTATCTATCTATCTATCTATCTATCTATTTATCTATCTATCTATCTATCTATCTATATATCTATCTATCTATCTATCTATCTATCTATCTATCTATCTATCTATCTATCTATCTATCTATCTATCTATCTATCTATCTATCTATCTATTTATCTATATATTGATCTATCTATCTATCTATCTTTTTATCTATCTATCTATCTATTTATCTATCTATCTATCTATCTATCTATCTATCTATCTATCTATCTATCTATCTATCTATCTATCTATCTATCTATCTATCTATCTATCTATCTATCTATCTATCTATCTATCTATCTATCTATCTATATATCTTTATATCTATCTATCTATCTATCTATCTATCTATCTATCTATCTATCTATCTATCTGTCTGTCTGTCTGTCTGTCTGTCTGTCTGTCTGTCTATATCTCTCTCTATCTCTCTCTCTCTCGATCTATCTATCTATCTATCTATCTATCTATCTATCTATCTATCTATCTATCTATCTATCTATCTATCTATCTATCTATCTATCTATCTATCTATCTATCTATCTATCTATCCGAGTGGCCGAGAGGTCTAAAGCGCTGTCCGTTACGGACCACTGCCATATCACCTCTGTCTGCGTGGGTTCGAGTCTAAGATTCGGCTAATGTAGTTAAGTGAGAAAGAGAGATATCATCTATCTATTTCTCTCGCTATCTATCTATCTCTCTGTTTGTCTGCTTATCTCTCTATCTATCTATGTATAAAAATATATATCTGTGCATATATATATATTTATCTATCTATATATCTATATATATATATGTATATATGTATCTCTCTGTCTATCTATCTATCTATCTATCTATCTATCTATCTATCTATCTATCTATCTATCTATCTATCTATCTATCTATCTATCTATATAATATCAGGTTTGCTCCGATCATATTGTATTGTCCTAAAGCATACTTCAATTTATTTATAGGGAAAGATGCAGCATGCAGAAACAATAACTGGACAGTTGCAAATGAAGAACTTTGTCGGATGGATGGAGTCTTTTCTCTCGGATGGAAAAAAGCAAAGTATTTTTGTGCAGACATAGGAGGTCGACTCCTATCCTCAAAAATACCGAGCTTGTATATGCTATACAATTTGACTTATTGGCTTGGTTTCTATCGCATTCTGATAATACATAAGGTGCACGGTAAGAAGCTTTTCATTTTCAGTTATATTTCAGAATGCATATTGAGACAGTGATTGATGCATGTTTTCATGTTTCCTCTCTTGAAACATATGTTTCCATCTTTTGTTACACACTCACAATCTGATATGACGAGGAGTCACATAAAAGTGTAATTTTGAATATAAGCTGAATGAAAGTAAATTTACAATGAATGGTGTATATTCTAAGATAGATTATTTTTACACGGCATTACAATATGGTATTTAGCTTTCAAAGTTAATAGCTTTTACTTTTGTCCTGACCCATCATTAACACCCTTTTTCCACATGGAAGTAAATCCTATTGGAAAGTAAATATCTTATTCCGAAAAACAATATTTCGTTGCACAGTAGCTGTTTAGGCAAATTATTTGCCAAAATATCTTAACACATTTAAAGAAATTTGTTATAGAGGATTCATGTTTCGTTTTAAATCTTACTGGAGACAAATTTAATCTGTGCTCTGTATACAACATAGATTGCCTCATATAATGTTCATTAGCATTCCTCTTTAATTATTAAAACTTTTCAATCGGCAAAATAATCATTAGCACTGGAGCTCGTTACGAACGATACGTGTTGTGCAGTAACCCGAAGACAAGGGGACTTAGTGCTGATTAAAGGAGATGATTGTCGTGCAAAGCATGCCATTATTTGTCAAGGTAATTTTCTTACATGTGCACTATGTTTTTAGCATTAGTATTTAGATGTAATAATATATGCAGTTCCGTATTATTATCCGACGTGAATTATATTCATCAGTATTATTATATTCACATTCAATTTTGCAAGTTTTTTCTGGTTTGCGATACAGCTATTTAGTAAATATTGATTTATTACACTCCCAGATTTGAAATATTTAGGTTTCCTTTCAAATCTTTTAACGTATATATCTTTAGCCCCAGTGAATCAAACTTTTATCAGTTTCATCCTGCTCTGAATCAAATTCATACAGTAAGGATATTTAGTTAGAAAGCGCTAAAGGCGAGTATACAATACATACAAATACATTCAAGTTTCGTACTGATTCATACTGATACGGGTCAAAGAAGTTATTAGATAATGCTTACGAATCAGTAGAGACACTAACTATATTGCGCAGTTATCGTTCTAGAAGGTTCTATTCCTCTGACTGAGAACAAAATCAGTTTTATGTATTTACGAGACAGCGGCCCAAAGTTTCAGAATACGTTTCTGAGTGACGGTATGTGTGTACATGATTTACAATTTATAAAACATTTAATATATCTCCCCGTATACAATAGCTCAATAGAGCCACACATATACATTGAAAAATGCACGAAATCTGGCTCTAAAATATATCCTAATTTCATAAAACTATGCTCAACAAACATAGAACTACTGCTTGAGATTGACTAACATTCTAATTATACCACATAATTCAATGCGAAGCTTTTAATGTCGACAAGCTACTGTTATTATCAATTTTATCTTCAAGGATAAAATCAGTTGAATGATGTCATATCATCTTGAATCTATGTCGTTCACGTTGGAATATTCCAACATCTTTCTGGGCTTGTTTTAAATATCACTAATATCAAAGATGTTGTTATCATTCAAGTCTGTTAGGTCACAATGGCTGTGTATGCTTATGTGTAAATATGTGTTAGTGTATATACATAAGTATGTTTTTTATGTTCAATATTTGAGTCGGGTTTATCCATTTATTCAAAAGTGTTATTAACTAGAATTATATAGTGTTCTTAATATTAATACAAATAATAATAATAATAATAATAATAATAATAATAATAATAATAATAATAATAATAAAAATAACGAGGATTATGTACAGTGCTCTATTTGGTATTTAATTTTAAATGATGTAAGTTGTTTACAAATATTCACTTTTCTGTTCAATAAAAATAAAATGTTTGTTGAATTTTACGAACTCTGTTGCATATCGTTCTTTTATTGCTAGATTCGCACAACTTGGATCCTGTGTGCACAGAGTAATGCCAACTGATCCGCTCGTTGTTGTTTGCTCCCACGAATTAGGTTTAATATTGAATGCTTTCAATGCAGCTTTTAGAATGTTTTTGAAGTGTTTCTTCTTACTTCCGTGGGATCGCTGTCCTTGCTGTACCTCGCCATATATGAGTCTCTTAGGCAGCCGGTGAGGTGTCATGCATACAACATCCTAGCATAGCTGGCACTGCATCAGGAGACCTGCTTGAGCGAGTACGTAAGTGTATGAACCTTGTCATGCCTATTGATTTTGAGGATTTTCCAGAGGTTTGTGGTTTTAAAATTGGATCAACTTCCAGGCGTGGCGTTGGTACACCATCTAATTTTCGCATGAGTATAACCCCACGGTAGTTGATGCGGTTCACAACGTTAGCGTTTGTGACCGTTGAGGGTTACCATGGGATCAACATTGGGCTTATCAGGCCCGGATGATGCAGGAATGCAGTCTTCTTGGTACTGATGGTGAAATCAAAGCATACGCAGCAGCTAGATAATTTGTAAATGCTGCATTACACGTCGTTTTCTCAGTCAGCATTTAGGGTGCAGTCTTTTGCAAATAATAAATACCTGATATTGTTTGTCATAGCCATGGTTAAATATTGAAGCATTTCGGGATTGAAAAGTGTACCATCTGTACCATTCCTGAAACCGACAACAACCTCTCCGTCTCTGAAACAATTGGTCAGCATCGCGTAGAACAATAGACTGAGCAGTATAGGTGCCAGAACACAACCATCGTTGACGCCGTTTTTAACTGGAAATGGATCAGATGTATATCCGTTTTCCTGAACTAGTGTATGCATGCCATCGTGAAAATGCTGTACCGTGGATATAACCTTACTTGAGCAATCTTGATCGTTACCTTATACACGCCTTCTCTGATGACAGTATCAAAGGCCTCTGAGAAACTAACTGTGGTCGGTGTTTTCCTATTGATATCTCTCTGATAGATGCATCTCAGGTCCTAATTTATTTTCGGAATCAACACTGGCTTTATGGCAGTAGTCCCTGGTCAATGTATGTAGTTAAGCGGTTAAGTAATATTCTGGCGAGTATCTTTAATGTAATTGACAGTAAGGATATACTCATGATGCTGTTCAAGGTCTGGCTGTTCACTTTGCGCTTATACTGGTGGATTATAGTAGCAACGTTGAATTCGTGGGTGAACTTGTTTTGCTGCTACATCAGTAAAACCAGCTGGTATAGCCTTTATATTCGTGTTGTGCCCCATTCCTTTAGACTTCAGCTCAGATGGAGTCTGAGTCAGGTGCTTCGCCACTGGAGATTAGACGTATCGCTTTCGGTGTCTCCATCAAGGTTGGAGGGTCATCCAGTGATTCGTTGATTAGTAATTGACGACATATGGCGTCACCTGTCATGGACGATGGTCGATTCATGGCGCTGTCAGATTGTTAGCCCCATTCTTGAACAATCCTCTCTTCGTCAGTAATTAGTGTGTTACCGTCTTTGCTGAGAAGTGTTGATGATCCAGAGGATGTGGAGCCATAACCGTCTTACCGGGCATTGTATAAGTTTGTTGTATCATGCTGGTCAGTGTAGCACGTCATCTTATCAGCCATTTGTCTCGCATCTGACAAATTATGCAAGACAGTTCTGCATATCTTTTTGTACGTATCTTTATTAGAGGTTGACTTCTAGATGGTGAGGTAGGTGTGAAAGAATAGGTGGTGTTTCTCATCCAGCAACTGCTTGATCTGGTCGAAGTTCTCATCAAACCCGTCTTCCGAAGCTGTGCTATAGACCAGTTCTCTGAATGCTGCCCAGACGGTTTTTCCCATGCTGATTGTCATGAATGGTTTCTTTCAGACTTTCTTCCAGGACATCCACACAAGACTGTTTTGTTCTGCGGAATTTCAGCTTGGTGATATTCGGTCATTTAGGAGCATTCTTTACCTGTGTCTGTCTTTTGGACTAAATGCTGATGTTGAGCTTGGTGATAATAAGGCATATATCTTGCTAGCAGCAAGCGCTGCATAATGACTTGCTCACACGCACATCCTAAATTTCCCCCTCTACCTGACAATGACGTTGTCGATGAGTTGCTAGTGCACCGGAGCGTGGGTTAATATATGACGTCCTTTTCCGAGTAAGGAGACTGTAGACTGTATTGGTGATCAGCAGTTCATGATAGGCGTACGTCTGGAGCAAAATGAGACATTTGCTTTCACATTGACCCACATCATCCCAGTCAACATGATCAGAGCTTAATCTTGCATTGACATCGCCAAGAATGACGAGCGTATCTGCCATTAGAACGTCAGCAATGGCGAAGTGGATGTCCTCATAGAACTTGACCTTCAGTTCATCTGGTCTTATTAATAGTTTAAGCGTTGTAACATATGAATGTAAGGTTCTTTCTTCTGAACAAGAGGGGTAACCCAAACAAGTATATAAGGAGCCTATTTCACAGATTTCAACCTCTCCTGCAAACCAGGTTTCGCTCGAATAAGTAATGTCCACGTTGTATCTGTCAAGTTCATTTCCTAATAGGGATTTTCTCCTCTTTGGCCTTTCCGCATCGTCAATATTCATCATTGTGCGCCCTCTTCATTGTGCCAGGGATGAAAGTAGTTTATTCCTGAAGTGGGCTGCTTATTCGTTATTTGGCTGCCGGACTCCACTGCTGCTCCATGTCTGTGGGGAACGATCCTAATGCTTTTTTCTGAA
>JAQISU010000236.1:9297500-9365000 GCA_029339505.1 Unio delphinus
CCAGAAACTCTTATAGTTAATTATGGAAAAAAGACAATCAGACAGTACAGAATAGAATACAATACGAATTATACAATACAGATCGACTTAAAAATGAAACATAAGTTACATATATGTGTGTGTGTGTTTGTGTCATAATGTGCATGCATGTGTGCATTATACACGCCTCGTGAGAACTATTATCAATATAGTGGATGAGGGTATAAGCAGTTCATGTATCATTATTCATTTAGTATCAGTGTGCACATCAAATAACGATATATACATTGACTAACGGAATAGTCAAACTTAAACCAGGCTGAAATTGTGATAACATCTGAACAATTGTAAGGGACTTTCTTCTAACCTCTTAACAAACCGGATGTACGAGTAATGTGCTCATCAATGTTGCTGTCAGTGTACGATGCGTACGTATATAAAAAGACGTATATGTCCATACAAAAGTGGTATATGAACATACAAGCGCCGTATATGTACATACATAACCCATCAATTTAATGGTATATATGTATATAAGTGTGTAATTTCTGATATATGATTGTATTTAATTGTTCCACGTTTTATTCATGGCTGTTTATTGTATCGAATACATATTTTTAGATTTTGTCTTCTTGATCCGAGGATGTTACGTGCGTAATATTACATCCTTTTGGATAATGTTCTCATTGACTGATTTAAGATTGGTCGGGTTAGGGCACAGGCACATGCACATGAATAGAAAATTTTGGGGCAAAATGATCTTTGAGTTGGGGTATGTTGTAAGCTATACTTGAAATCAACGTGCATATAAGGAAAGAACTGAACAATTAGCATAATTCCTTTAAGATGACATTGTCATTTATATTGTTCCCGTAGTAAGACTGCAAACGCGTTTAATGTTGCATGTCAATATTACTGGAGAGAACAAACATTTCTTTGTGCAGTTCAAAAGGATTATAAAGTGCTCATTATATTTAAATATAATATTATTCCCGAATTGTTGTGAAATATTCGAAACAGTTCTGGACAATGCCTTTTAGGACGTCATGATTCTGGCGGGCTGCAACATATCCGGTTTTGATATTTATACAAAATGTTTCATTCTCTTTATCAACATTATTTTAGATCATCTACCTAATGCCGAAAGTTCTTCCCACATTTTCATTACTAAGTTTGAATAAATAATTGTTTGTAAAATGTTAAAAGGAGGTGTATGTTTCGATTCTTTCTGTAAGTTACTTGTGACCATTGGAATATTAACGGTAGATACAACAACTATTTGCACTGCCAGATTTGCATGATAGGAAGTCGATAGGAATTTTCGAAATTTTCCCTAGTGATCTCTCTAGAAAGGTTTGTAAAAGAGGATGTCGTTAACATACGCATCACAAGTATTTAGACGACGATTATCGTTCTCACTATAGTCTGCAATTTTTTCCGAAGAACCCTTTATATTAAATGACATCGCTTTATATTGATTAAGTCCATCATAAGATGCGACCGCCGACATTTATTTTCCCCTTTCTTTGAGTCTAAACTGTACAAATCTTCTATAAAACGTAACATATATATTGTGCATTAAATCATTCTCCAGCGAATACTGACTTTCCGTCTGCATATAATTCTGCCTGAGATTATTCATTCTAGTGATCTTGCACGCACTCAATATCATAATGTTATATTTGTTCATTTCAGTCAACATGTGCACATAGCTACATTAAAGCGGATTAGTTCAATCTGTTCCTGTAGTTGTAGTAATACAAGATTATGCTCACGATGCTTTACAATTTCTAAATATCAAAATTGATTGATTGATTGATTGCTTTTTAGCGGCGCACCAGCACATTTAGGCTATTTAGTGCAACACAATAGGTTGCATTTATACCTGTTTAAAATACTAAAAGGTTTAATATAGATCAGCGATATAGAAAACCAAATAGTTCAAAGTAAAATGGAAAGATGTTGGTAACAGTAAAATATGCAGCTTCCCAATCAAAGGGAGATGTAAATGATGTATGTTCAGGTAAAGATGTCGCAAATATGAGGCCGCATTTGCATTAGATAAAAATGCTCTAAAATACCTAGGACATACCAAGTTATATTGCACGAGAGTTCGTGTACATCTACAGTATGTGGTACACTCAATCAACGGATTAACTTCGCTAAATATCAACCACATTTTAACATATGTTTATAACGTATTATTGATTAGCGAAATCTGAGTTTGCGTGTACTCAGGATTATCTATCTGATGAAACCAATGTCAGTGTTGAGTCAGATTATAAGAAGCCAATAATTGCGTACAATGCATCATTCTATATTGCTTTATGTTACTTCCAACATTTGCTGAGTCTGTTTATATCTGAAATGATGAAATCAAGCTTGATCTGACTGAAAACAGTTTAGATATTTATTGTATCAAGCGAATATATTTTACCATCTTAAGTGTTCTCAAGTACAATTTTTATTGATTAGTGGTGTTGTCCTATTTAAGTTTTAAAGCAAGTGTCCCACAAAATATTGATTTGGTTTGCATGGTAACGTGGTGTTAGTCAAATAATATACTGTTATATTAACAGAAGTGTCACGGCAAAGAGATCTAAAATTAAATATATATAAAATATACAAAGGATATTGTCACATTACAATAGCAGTTGCATAACTAAATACTTTGTATAATCAACAGATATAATTGGAATTCAAACTCGTGACGCCGATGTTATCATATCGTAGTTTAATACTGTACATTCTGCTTTTATTGTAAGTGAATGACTATTACAATCTGATATGGTCTATGCAACGTTAACGAAAATATTAACGAACTACATTAACTCTAGTAAAACAACGAAAGAACAGGAGACAGTATGAAAGATATCATTATATAATTTTTTTTAAAAAGACAGGGTGATGAATTTTCTGTCTGTAATGGTGCGCAAAGGTAACATTAGCAGGATTGTCAACATGAAGATCCCATAAATAGTTAATCACAGCTATATTACCAAAGAGGTTTAGATAGCAAGTTCTTTGAACTAAGCTTCGATGCAAAATAATCAAAGATAATGCCAGTAAGAGAAATAGATGCAGCAGCAGTAGCAAGAATGGTTTAGTTTTATAGTTAAGCGATAAAGATCTCCTAAACTGATGTTATGGGCATGCGAGGCCAAACAAATTTATTAATTATCAACGTTAAGGACATCATACAGTTGTGTCAGTTGAAGCTAATATATTACCTGCTTCATAATAGATAATGAAATTAATATTTGTAATATGACTGAACTGCATGGTATACACTAGTGTTGACAAAATTGATTAGATATATCAGTCATGTTAGATAAATATATCTATTTTAACAGACCTAAGCATTTGTTAGTTACCAGTGCAGTTCAATCACACGAAAAAAAATGCAAACGTGTTTTGATGTTGAAAACCTCGCCACCTCCTTGTGTCAGGATTTCCTTCTGACAGTATAAAGACCTGGTAGGTTTAGTCAGATTGACGAAAATATATTTCAAAGTTGATCTCTTTTTCCTAGATCAACCAACCTGGAATAGGTCATACAACATTGAGATTCTATAAATATTCGGCATATAACATAGAGCAGCAGATGGGGTGAATCGGACAACTTTGTAGAGGCCAAATAAGGCTTCCTCGAAAATCGTTAAAAAAAAGCGTCGATTCGGCAAACTGAGGCTTCCTCGAAGACTCAACGTCGTTGTCACTTACCCCCTCTGCTAATATGGGGTTAACAATGAAAATCATTTAGGATGTCACAAACATGCTAATTTGTTAAACCTCACCTCGTGAATCAATTAGATTATTAGACTGGTCAGTGAGTCTGAAATTAATTCTCGTTAATGAATTATTATGACATCGCATATAGACTTGATTAGTCGGGTCTTCAATAATTAGAAACCCTGGAGGAGCTGATGGTGCAAATGAATATAAAATATATCCCTGCTGAGCTTGATTTGATTGTCGAGATTTATTTGATAGCTTCCATCGATAACATCACATGCTAAATTCAATGCAATCACCGAGGATATATGAGTGGCGCGATATGCCGCCCGCCTCCGTCTGGGTCACTATTATATTTGAGAATTGTTGTTTGTGGTTGTGGTATTTTCTTTCATGCGTTGTGGATTTTTTGGAAACCTTCATCGATGGCATCATTGAGAGATTTTTGTAGTTCTGAGATATTATATCCGTGTAGTTTGGGCGTGGGAATATCTTCTACGCGTATATTATACACTATCGCAAACTCTGTTCTCGATTTAGGATTACTGTCACCTAATACCTCTTGAATAATTTGCGAATGAAATGTTTCCATGTCATTGATGATTTTGTTACATGTTTGTAAGACGCTAATAAATTCATCTCGGGTGAGAGTGCCGGATTTAAGGCATATTAACAACAGGGAAATATCACTATTCATCGTTGTGAAATATTTAGTGATTTTATCCTGTCGAGTTGCGTAATATCTTCGGTTGCGGTCGTCTATCATTCCAGTGAATACATTCAACTTGGTTTATTCGTTATTTCTTTTTACTGAATTATCGGGTTTTATTCTGTCGGTAATATAATGTAATGTTTGTGGTTCATGATTAACTAGTTCCTATCGAGGTGGGATTTCAGGCCATCCCAGTATAGTTCTTATAGAACTCTGATAGATTTCTACGACATAACTTGGTGAGTTTATCTAGATGGCGGGTGATAGTGTTGGGTCGTAAACCGTTATAGCGATTTTCGATTCTTTTCCAGTAATGGATTTTATTCTACGTTGTAATTCAGCATTGATTTGTTCGATTTGGTACGACCCTGATGGTAGCGTAACAACGTGCCAGTCTGGAGTTCCGTCTTCGCGATTTTTACTCGCAAACACCAAGGATTTATTCGGTTGTTGACCGCCAAATGGTGCCGACCTAATATTAGGCCAATTGTGATACACTCGTAGTTTTGCTAGCGCGATCTCCTTCACGGAAATCGAATAGGGAAATTTATATTGAATTCAGGATTGGTTGATGTCATTGAGATCATGCAGGTTTTCACCGGTGTGGTATTTTCCATTATTTGTTGAATCGGTTCGGTATTTTTTACTATTCGTTGAAGTAGTTCTTGCGGTGTTGTCATTGTTATTGTTATTATCCTGCTCTAATTGCGATATCGCGGAATCATACAATTGAATCATCGCTGAAAACTCACTATCTGATTTAAATTTGTTATCGAGCGACGACATCATTGAGGATAATTGGGAGTATGCGGTTGACACAACACGAAATTTAATTATGTAATCTTGCAGTTTAAGCTGGGTGCATGATGATATTTTTTTTGTTATAATCGAATTAATTCCCGCGATTGTTGTCGCCGCAGATATACAAATTGGAACAGCTATCGAAGCAATCATTGTCACCGAGGATAGTATAATACCAGTTCCGGTTATTACACAGCCCACAGATTAAACAGTAACATCATCTGCGGTGATTCGTCGTCGGTATTGTTTTACTTTTGTTTGATAATCCTCCGTGAGCGCTTTGAGTTTAGTTTGAAACTCTCTGACCTGATCATAGCGATATTGAGATACCGAAGATATCGTCGGTGATGACAATTTATTTATTATAACAGATTTCAATTGAAACCGCTAGCGATTTAATTATTTACTCAAATCCGCTACGAATTCCACAGACCATGTTACTGAATCCCTAGCCAAATTTGTTTCAGTAGATATTATAATGAATTGTTCAGTTGTTTACTTGTCGATGATCGTTGACATCGTATTATTGACCCCAGATGAACTTGTTGACGAAATATTAAATTCAGTTGGCGTCACTAGTGTTAATCGATAAATACCATTGACGGCTGCGGTGATAATTAATATGTTAGTGGATGGTGTCCACGCAAATGATCCGTGTTGAATTGTGTATACTACGTTGTTGGTTCTCTCATGAGGAATATGTATTTTTTCAAGTATTTTTATCATCTTCGGCATATCATCCTTGATAATATCACTGGTCGTTTTAATATCGGTGTTGATAGTTTCTATTTGCCGATTAATCGCGGCTATTTCATCGAGAGATTTTCAATATCCGTGAGTGATGTTGTTTCCAAAGAAAGGCACGATGACTTTTCTTCGAAGCGCATTATATTTTTTTAAGTGATTTTCATGTTCGTTATCAAGCTGTATTAAATCGTCCATGGCGGTTTTTATCGATGAAAGTTTTTGTGATGTTACCAGTGGATCGCCAAAAAAATGTATAATAGATTGTTCTAAATTTAATTGTTTTCCATCGAGTGATCTTAATTTATCTGTAATCGTCGAAACAAGTACACCTTGTTTGAGTTTACCCTGATCAGAAAACAGCGCGATATTATCTTCTACTGCGTTGCGTTGTTTAACTAAAATATCATCCAGGGAAATATTGCTAGTTTTCAATTTACCCTGACGATCTTGAAATACAACTATTTCATTGGGATCAACACTTGCTAAGTTCAACATCTCAGCTATTTTATCTTCGATTATTTTCTTTCATATCACAGGTTGCAGATATTTCTTCGGTTTGTTTCTTCAACGCTGATAAAGATCTCCCCCAAAAATCAATCATGTTATTGTAAAACTAATTATTTCTCTAAAATCTCTTTGATTTCCAGTGATTACTCGTGTATTCATTTACGACTTGATGAGGTGGGTTTCCAGATGTTGAAATAGTCTTGAGTACATTTAATACTTCGTTGCCGCATATTGGTGTGTCATTCATTTGTTGTGTTGATAGCGTGGAATACCAACGAGGGGTGTTTAGGCAGTTTATATAGCGCATAAATTCTTTAGGCGGGGCTAATCCATATGAATCGAAATAAACAATTACGCGGGGATCAATCGCGTATGCAACCCAGTAAGTTCTAGGTCCAGTGCTGTTAACGAGATTAATAATAGCGATTTCGGCGCTGCTTGGTTGTGTCGGCAACTGATCTTTCATAAAGATACCTCTGAAGTTTTAAATCGATAGTTTTTTAGCAGCATCAAGTAAATCAAAATTGGACATAGGAATTAAAGATTCCAAAACCAAAGGTTCTCGAGTTAGTAAACTGTTCCTGGGATTCTCACACCCTTTCCGCTGTACCATGAATACGGGGTTCCTGATAGTCTTAGACCCTTCCCCTTCTTTTTTTATATCCCTTCCCAGTTGCTTTCTTTAGTGCCATTCCGGCTGCGATACCAACGGCTTCTAACGCCGCCGCTTTATCTACCGTTGGGGCCGCGGCCGCAATCAACGCAGGAATTGCAGCTAACAACGGGAATATACCGCCTGATTTTATCATGTTTTTGATCGCAGCCGCAGAGAGACTAACCTGAACACCTTTTTATTTTTTAGCGCGTCATTGAAGTGTTTTACATGACGAGTCGTCAACGACAGTTTATTCTGACCGCCAGTCATCTGATTGGATTTTAGTGTTATTGAGGTTCCGCATTTTTTAGCTGATTCTAATTGTAATTTTTTTAATTTGACCAGGAGTTAATGAAACACTGATATGATTATAAAACATTATACAATAACAGATTGATCTGTTACATGTTTTTGAAAATCAGAGATTTTCCACTGGTGCTTCAATTACTCTCATTCGCCCACCAACACCTTCGAGTAGCATTGAAGTATCGCTGAGAATGACATCAATCGCTCTGTAGTGTAGTTGAGAATAGCATCAGGACCAATAATACCGCGGTTTACATTAGCTCTAAAGTGTATATCAACGACTGACAGTCTTGTTAAATCAAGATGTTTCAACGAAAAGTAGTAGATCGGATATAAGTACTTAAAATCCAACTGTGATATTTGTAAACCAGTATCAACATTTTGATCATGCGCCATATATGACAACAAGCTGTGATACACGCGGGCAATATGGTTATCCTCGGATGGTTCTTGCTGGCCGTTTATTCTCAGTGAGACGTCACTAATACCAAGTTGATCAAATATCATATGAATGCGTAATTGTGAACCAACTCGCGCATTATCCTGTAACGAAATAAATATATGCCGTGGGGCTCAAACACCTTGTCTCGAAGCCAGGTTCCACATAAATAGCCCATTAATAGTTGATTGAACAACATTTGTTGTTGTTGTAAGCCAACTTAATAATGATTTTCCTCCTTGGTCCATAAATGATAGTAATCGTTCTTCTGCGGTGATTGATGGAGTCAACACTGACATCCACAGTGAGAGTTTTGTTAAATTCACTTTACCGGCATCTATCTAACATAAAGCTACTGCTTTACTAACTTAAATACATTGTTAAAGCAACATCACAGTACATGATTTTACAGGAAACATATTGATCCAATAGCATTACTTGTTTATTCTGATAATATAACTGTCTAATATTTTTAATTCATAAATGAAAGGTATATATATATATATATATATATATATATATATATATTACAGCGATAGAAAAATATAATTTGTGTAAAAAAGAAAAAAAAAATGATTGTTATTATTTTTTTAATTATGCGACCTAATATGGTACCTTACCAAAGTATATCCTTGTTACAGCTGTATCTTTGAAAATACAATCTGTAGTAGAGGATAAGATTCGTACTTTGCATTCCTAGACACTGACGTAAATAAGTATAATAACTAAAACTAGTTCCGAGGTTACGATGCGCACTGTGTGCCACTTTGTACGATACAAATTATCATTGGAAACAAAATACAGGATCTTCTTTGTGCGTGATCCATGGAGAC
Organism: Unio delphinus; assembly: GCA_029339505.1. NCBI lineage: Eukaryota > Metazoa > Mollusca > Bivalvia > Unionida > Unionidae > Unio > Unio delphinus. The sequence goes on from JAQISU010000236.1 coordinate 9,306,215, forward strand.
ATAGGTGAGACTCAGAACTGTATGTTATGACCTATATTGGGCAAATCAATAATATCCCAGAATGGGAAATACTTTTTTCACACCGAGTTTTCAAAGTCTAGTCCAGCATTATATTTTGCAGATAAGATAAGTGTATTTCAGTTTTAAAGATTTATATAAGGTCTAATGAACTGAGAAGTAACACATTTATAAATAATTTAAATAACCTTTAAAGTAACCTGTAACTTAGTATTATTATTATTAGCAATATTATTAATATTATTATTATTATTAGTTTTATTATTATTATCATTATTATTATTCAATATGAATTTGTAAAAATAGAGTTTCTCGGATGGTTTAAATTATTTAGAACTTGTAATAATTTATATATATTTTTGCAAAGATGGTTTCGGACCATGTTAAAATAGCTTTTTTAGAAACAACATACAGGAAGCAATAGTTTACCTTTCAGAATAAACATTTAATAAATTACTTTGATTGAAATATAACTTTTGTGTAAGTTTTTAATATTTAATTTTTAAACAATTTTGCATTATTGTTATTTGATTTAGATTATAATTCAAAAATAGAAAATTATACAATTGAGAACAATTGGTTAGCTCTAATTGAATGCATCGCTTTTGTTATATATCGTTCACATGATTTTATGTGTAATTTGTCTTAAGTATCGAGTGTCGTTTAATTTTAATAATGAATTCTTGTACTGGAGACCTTCAGCAGGACTCCCGTTTCTCCAGTACGATCAGAGTGCTTCCTCGCTAACAATAGCTAAGTAATAATTACATTTAAAGAGTGACACTTAAGATCAGAGAAGGCCATAATGATCTCTCTCTCTCTCTCTCTCTCTCATTCTCTCTCTCTCTTTTTCTCTCTCTCACTCTCTCTCTCTCTCTCTCTCCCTCTCTCTCTCTCTCTCTCTCTCTCTCTCTCTCTCTCTCTCTCTCTCACTGAAAGTCATTCCATCGATACATTAGGCATGATGAAAAATATCTATGCCATATAAACTGACCATCACAATAGGTTAAAATTACATGTTATCAATAACTAAATAATGACCATACATAGGAACAGGTTTTTACCCATTTGTCCTCAATTGGGACCATGCAGTGGGACATAGACATAAACTATTATAGCACAGGCTTTATACAATATACAGCCACAAACATTGAAAAAACATTTATACCATGGATTATACGAAAATTGTTTAAGGAAGAAAGCAAGTCTTTTCGAGGCATATGAGTTTTATGTTAGCAGCATTTCGTTAGCAAATATGGCATCGCAAAGGTCTTACTATCGTCCTTTAGCTTCTTCTGACTTCTTGTCGTAAACAAGGACACTCTTCAAAAAGCCTTGACTCTCAACATAAATTATTCGTTTCAAAACGATCATATCGGTGATCCAATTTAATAGTCGATGATGATTTCACAAACATGGGTAAGTCTGTGCGCTACAGTATCCGCGATATGAGAGTATACAAGTATACGTTTGTCTACAACTTGTAACGAGAAGAGATGAAAGGAACAAAGTGATCTGCAGTCATTTATATTAGAAGAGGGGATGGAAACCGGAATTGTCCATCAATCCAAACAAGCGTTACAAAATTCAGCAGTCACAGTGCGGAGTCTGTCTTCTAATCCAAAGAGGGTGATCTGTGGCGTCACATTCTATATATAGGTGCGCTAGTATATGTGTGCCGTGATTCAGTTTCAAATCATGACAGAAACGATAAAGACGAGTAATTGGGGTAAAAATAGTTGTGGTACAGGCGTATTTGCCAAAATCAAATAAAACTATAAAAAAAAATCAAAAACATGATTACGTTTTTTTATTTCTGTTTTTTTTTGTTACAAATGTGATAATTCAATTCTCAACACAACACTTTACACAGTTCCAAGGTTTCTACTTCTGTCTTTTGTTCACTGTATGATATTTTAATATCTTCTCTGTCATAAGATTTTCCTTCTCACCCGATCCTTACATTGTTAAAGCCTTCAAGGCTATATTTGTTAGCACTGTTAAGGCTCTCGGGCGTTAATAACGTATACTTAAATACTGTACGGTATACGTTATAAGCGTTAAAGGCTTAACATTGTTAACTGTCACTTAGACTGCTATTGCGCATGTGCAACATTTTCTATCAAACATCTGATGATCGGGTCAGTAAATACAATTTTATAGAGTATAGACTTTGACGAATAAACGGGTAATTTCCCAACGAAATTAAAACTATTAGTAAATTTAGATATGAAAATAGGATTATAAATATAATAACATAATGAACTAGTTTGTAACCAAGTAGGATTAAACAAATAAATAATGTGCACATCGGTGTGCTTAATACATCAGGTATCACGGTACCAATTGTTTTTCCATAGACCTCAATGCTAATGTTTTGTGAAATAAATATACTTTCTATCCTACATCAGCATGCATGTCACACACTGTCATAGAGAACAATGTTAGATTGTCACTTTGACAATGATAGAACCAGCTACTCCATTGCATTTAAGAGAGATAACTCTGCTGGAACTAGACAGGGGTATGAGATGTCTAGTCACAACATACCTATTTTCAGTCATGTGTATTACATTTTCCAAAAATCATAAAATGCAAAATATAATCTATATAGGAATTAGCATAAATTCACATGTTGCCAAAAGGCTAAACTTTTTTAAGCGTAACAGAAGGTACAACTCTTACATAATCCATCAATCATAGCTTGTGTTGTTATTTATTTCTGAATGCAATGGACCCTACACTTTAAGCTCCACCCATCTGGACTTGCGCAATTGGTACCGTTATACCAATAGCAAACCATGATTTTTCCAATAATCTGTGAAATAGCTTTATGGCTATATAAGTAACAAATGTACCTAGTCTCGCTTGTCAAAAACAGTTTTATGAGGTACTAAGTCATGTTTTATATGATTGTGTATAGAAATGTTATTGAGCTGTTTGAATTCTTTGTTTTCATACCTTTGCTTCACTATCAAACTCATCTTTTGAAATAAAATGAATTCTTTTAAATATGAGTTGTGTCTTATTCATATTAGCACTTATCGAACTTCACTTTGGTGATACGGGATAAATCACATTATGTCATATTGTTTAATATTAAGGTCAAAGGTCAATGCACTAGTTAGCATGTACTAGTTCTACTTTTAAGGAGACATTTTGATCTAAAATAGAGGACTTATATTTGTTTCATGAACACAGAAAATAACAACTGGGACAGGTGAACATGGCCCAATCTAATTATAAAGTCTTAGCTTTGAACACTTTACACTGTCAGCATATGAATGAGGTCAATGACGCCCAGTCCTCACACAAAGGTCAAGCTACCCAGCCTCTTTGCATACAAATAAAAAGCTTCCCTTCTTTGTGTAGTGAATATAATTGATGTAATAAACCAATCTGACACCTAATACAGTAGATAACAGCTTTCTAAGTGGTTATGTTGGATTTGGGGGTGAAAATGGGGACTAAAATACCTAAAAAGGCTCAAGTTTGACAATGAGAATAGTGAGTCAAATGGATTTAAAAACAGGATTAAAGTGTGTCTCTAAATGGGAGATGTAGCTAATGATAATGGAATTAAAGGAGACAAAAGCAGCAATGAGAAAACTGAGAAGCGAGAGGTTGATGACATTACCTTGGACAATATTTGGAGGCAGTGGGCCATAGATGCAGGGACAATAAAGAAGGCACCTTTGCTATAACATCCCTTACAGGCACCAAATTTCAGGTGAAATGGTGTTCATTCCCAGCTAATATAAAAGGGCGAATAATGTAGATAATATAGATACAGAGTACAATTTGGAGGAGGGACCAAAGGCACCCAACCCAGAGAGATTAGATTTTGATACTTTAAAGCTTAGCACAACAGGTCCAGACGTTGCTGATGAAGTTAAAAGAGTTTTGATTGATTTACTTGAAACAATTGATATGTGTGAAGAAGAGATTGCTATGATAAAAACATTGATGAATTGCACAGTTAAATATTATCAGAAGCAGCACGAGTCATTGTTTAAAGTAATTCACAATTCTGTAAACAGAGTAGACCAATCAGTTCTTTTGTCTGAGCGTCTTAATATTGAGAGAAAAATGGCATACTTGAGAGAAAGTTTCAAAGGAAAAATTGACATTGATCATATTCCCTTGAACTTCTACACAACTGTTCAAATGATTGAGCCTTATTTGGGTGGAGACGTTGACAAAATTAATACTGATGAAATAAAGCTAGAAGCTTATGAGGATGAATCAGATGAGGATGAATTAGAAGATGAAGTTGAAGCTTCAGAAGATGAAAACTAAATTTTAACCACTTTCTATGTAATCTTTTTTATCATGATGCATACTTGTTAGTTAGCAGGAAAAAAGTTTCCTTGAAGATAATTTAATTTAGTTGTGCAATTTATTTATGTTTGTATAACATCTATTGAGTTGGTATGAACATTAAATTTGAAGATTACTGTTCTATTTATTAGTCCTGATTGATTCTAAGAGACACAGATGTTCATATAAAATTGGTTACTGCAATACCTCAGTGTAAACGTTTTACATATGATCATTAACCCTGATTCAAATTGAATGATTGTTTAATGTTTGGTGTTTAGCATTGGTAACCATGAATTGCATGTACATGTTTCTGATCACTTCAATCCTCTCTCCTTAATAATTAGTGCAGTTTACAATTTGTATTGCCTTGTTTTGATCATAGTAATTCAAATGTAACCAATTTGGAGGACAGGTGGTGAGTGTAATTGCAAATAAAACCTGAATGAACAACTACCTTAAATTAGTAGAAACACGCTTTGATCTTGGGAATAATGGTAAATGGCAAACATCAAGTTTTCTTTAAGCAATGTCTGTGTTACTTTTGTAATATTAAACCATATACAACTAGGCATATGGAAAATGTTCATCCTTCATCGACTTGACTTACTTTTAGTTCTATATATTCCTGTTGCATACCTAAGGTAAAACTATCATATTTTACTAACTTAGCAATATTGTATGGAATACATTTTCTGTTTAATCATTAAAATAGGTAAGTCACGTTTTGGTTTTATGATGTTCACAATAAATTGTCAAACATATTTTTGTTTTGTTTTGTATATACACAAACATATGGTTATGTTTTATTTTAAATTATCCGACTTGCTGATAAATTATTTCTCTGTTTTTAAACCAGCTTTTAAGTTACATGTCTGATTCACGAGTGGCTGAGTGGTCTAAAGCATCCACCATTATGGATTACTGCCATCTCCCCTGTCTGCACGGGTTCAAGTCTCATGCTCTACCGATGTGGGTTTATGAGAAACTTTGCCAGTAGCTTCCTGTGCGTCATTTATTCTTTCCGGAGATTTCCCCAGTTCTTCCTTCACCATTTATACTGGCCATCATTTATAGCCTATCTTTTGCTAAAAAATTCCATTAAGCCTGATAAAGTCTTATCTTCTCACACTTTCATGACATGCAATAATAATAATTTCAACTACTTGTATCAAATAATAGTGATCACATAAAATTTACTCACAAGAGTATTCACAGGAGTAACATTACAAAGATTTATCGTGTGCAATCTTTCTACTTTACTAAATACTTTTAATTACAATAATGTACATGTTCGAATATGGTTGCAATAAGTTAATAACCATTATCAGTACAACATTTCGGACCCAATGTTTAAGCTGATTTGCAAAAGTTGAACACAGTATATAATTAGACATGAACAAGATGCACAAGGCCGTTATTTTATTTTTGTCATAGATGGTATAAAGTAGATAATTGTTTCATTAAGAAAAACTGTGTCTACATTAAACACTCACTTAAATTTCACTCAATACACAATTTTCCTCCAAAACAAATCAAGGAGACATTATAAAATACAGGTCTAAAATAGAACACAGCACAGAATAAAACTCATTAATCATATTGAACATTCATGGCAAATACATTGTACTGATATTGATAGTCTCAAAATAGTCATTTGCTAAAATTGCTATTGATGTACATACACAATTTACAGTATTCAAAAAAATCTAATAAAATATGAAATTAAAATGTTCTGCAACTAGGTAACATTAAGATGGTCTACGTTACGGATCACCTGCCTACTTGGGTTCGAGTCTTGGATTCTGCCAATGTTTGTATGTAAGAAAGCTTGCCAGTAGCTTCTCGTGGGTCAGTGATTCTTCCCGGGTTCTTTATCCACCATTAATACATGGATAGCCTATCGTGTGCTGAAGAATGACATTAAGACCTACAACAATAGATAACATTAGGAATCGTTTCGTGACGACATACTGGCCTCGTTGTCATTTTTTATACACTGTACCTGTCATACATATACAAAATCGATAATAGTATATGTATGACAAGTACAAGTATAAAAAAAGATATAAACCCCTGTGATGAAACCTTCATGTCGATATGTTATCTTAAGGGTAATAGTGATAAGTTTTTCGATAACAATCATGATAGTAGTTTTAGAGGAGTATATACAACAAGCTTGCAATAATGACCGATTAACGAAAAATCATGTTTAAGATCGTATGATCGTATGATCTAGGACAAGCAGTCTTGGAATTTCCGGAACGGTATGTCCAGTTACTTGCATAGCAGAATTGTATTCATTTAAGGAAAAAAATACGTAGTCGTTAATTACTCGATGCATAGCGAGCGTTATTTAATCATTGTGTACATAACTACATCAATTTGTATTTACCTGATATTATTACTGTACCATAACCACGATTAAGCGGATTGTGAGCAAAACTAGTGTATTATATAATCGATGTCCATTAAACGCTTAAATTGTTTGGATAAATTGAAAGCGTCTTAATTAAGCATGATGTCTAATACTATTACAGTTGGAGGAAATAAATCAAAATTAATTAGAGCATTCGAAAAATCAGGAACTTGTTTTTATTGGGGGGAAGAAAATTGCTTATGGTCAGAGCAAAATCTTTGACCTGAGAAAAAAGGTATGTTTCTGTTAATTTTAATGAAATGCATTTGAGACGACGATCACTTAAGGATGTAATTTGTTATTGTTCTCTACTGTATTATTAGTTTTTTTTAAAAAACATCTTTTGTTATTAGTCATAATCTTTATAATACCATTGTTGATCTCTCGTTTGAAACGTTCTTGGTATTAAATTCAGCATACTGTCCTATCTATCTATCTATCTATCTATATATCTATCTATCTATCTATCTATCTATCTATCTATCTATCTTTCTATCTATCTATCTATCTATCTATCTATCTATCTGTCTGTCTGTCTGTCCATTATCCACCCAGCAGAATAGTAACAAAGATATTTAATTCAAGTGATTTAAATTTTTTCAGGGTTTTAGAGGTAGTGCAAATTTGCATGTTTTCCTTCATTGTCGCGATTTTTTTAACAGTAGTAGTATTATTCTTTTGTTTAAAATATGTATAATTAAATGAAAGAAGAATATATTGTATTTAGATTACCCTCTGTTACTTTTTACTGTGCGCACATTTTGTTAATGGTATGAGTAGTAGCACTTTCAAGTCTGTGTGTTTAATCTTCGTCTTAATTCATTCCTTTATATACCGGTATTTACCTGCTATTTTACTTGTGTATGGAGAAACGGCCTTGGCAAACGCGGGGCTAATTTGGATCGCTTTAACCTGAATCCCAGTGAGCACTGCATTTGAAATAAACTTGTAAGCAAGTTTTACATGATATCGAACTTAAATTTCTCTTCCGTCGCTATTAAAATTACTGTCTCTTTAAATTACAAACGCGCGGGCTCCATGTGAGACCGTGTCCTAATTGTGCTTAATCGGTTCAATCCGTCTAAGGCCGGCCCAGTTTGTATGACTTACTGAAAACGTGAAAGTAAAACATGTGTAGCTAAAACATTCTGTGTAAGTGAGGAACTATTTCAACAAGTTCGTGTAATAAGCAAGTAAATATATGGTACATGTGCGAGAGGTGCTTTAAACAATATTGATAGAGGGCTTAACAATTACCAATCCATGGTAAACTATCAAAAAATAAGTAAAATGGTCACAAATTGAACGGGACAGATAAAGACCTAATTTGCCTAGATGAGAAATCATGGTGACTATTATGTTGACATGTCACACTATTGTATGTTCGTATGAACGTATCTTCTTGTTTTAAATGGTCTCGGTAAGACGTTATTTAGTACCAACGCCAATAAATTCAAATACCTTTCTCATGGACATAATAGGAGGGTAGTTGACCTAGACTGTTCTGAAGATAGTATTCGAACACGTGCTCTTTCGGTCGGTATAACTCTTGCAATACAGGAACTTAAGGATGATAAACCCCACTGGTGGATGCAGAAAGTACGTCCTTATGCACATGCATATGCTTTTTCAAACCCGTGTATGTGTAGGTAATTAATGTACGTCCGATAACGAATGAAGTCTACTTAAAAGTAATACGTTGCGTGAGCTTCTTTTTAGCATGTACATGCATAACTATGAGGTTAAAATGTAATATGTAATTAAATCTCTGCATCTTTGATTCCTTTATTAATGTGGCTACCATATTTACAAATAAGAAAAATTGTGTAATAAAGGTGAGAAATTATTGTATTAGTCTTAACGATATTAAACGGTTTGCCATGCGTGTATAAAACATAAACATGAATTGACCATTGACATTAGACACAAGTACACAGTGATCACTTTCAAGAGTGCTCTTAAAACTCATCTTTATCGACTGCAAGAACAAACACAAACACATAACAATGTTTCCTACCTTAAATATTTTCCAATTTCATGGTCTAGTTATTTTGGTAGTTATATCAATATAGATGTTGTAAAGCGCTTATAGCTTCTAAAGACTAGACACTATACAAACTCCGCATTATCATTATTATCATTATTATTATTATTTTTATTATTATTATTATTATTATTATTATTATTATTATTATTATTATATGTTAACACGTTTCATATAAAATTCTGAGTTCTGCATCATGTTTCTATACATGTATATGTATGATGCGTGTTTGTATATACCTGTCATGTTGTACGTAGGCGGTAGGTTAAACGCTTGTAGACTAAACTGTTTAGATATAGATTGGTACAGTTATGTATTACTATATGTACTACTGTAATAATTGTATATTTTTTAAATTTGTCTATTCATGTAATCCGTTATGTCTTAAATAAATTTGTGTTACCACTTTGTTACGAGAATGGCAATGCGTCACTGAATCTTTGGTATGTAAGTAGTCGGTAGGCGGGTGGACTGAGATAAGGGTTTATGCTGGCCATGCCATAGGGCAAGGCGAACGACCCAAACGACTTGGGCCCCGCGTCAGGCAATGCAATTGTTTTGCTTGGGGCCCCGCGTTCGCTGCCTTGGGCCATTAACATCTTATCTCTGGGCCTGGGTTTATTGTTGGATTTATTGAGGTATAATGCTATTTTTCTACACCTGACAGGTTAAAAACTGCCGTCAGTATATTTGGTGGAGGAAAACCCTGGAAAATTCAGGAAAGAACAACCATCCTGCATAAAATTACTGGCAGGGCCGCGGACAGGATAAGTGGGTCCTAGGTAATTTATCCAGTTGGCCCTTATTTGTAAATGTTCTCTTCGGCGATGGGTCCCCTGAATTTCACCCAACTTGTACTGCCGTGTCCATGAACGGCGTTTGGGGGTGACGTGTGGGACGACTGCCCCAGGCCCCGCGTTTCAGGCCTAGGGTATGCCTTATGAGTTTGTCAAGCTGTAACGAGTTATTACCAAGACGTCGACGTTCAGAGTACACTCGCAATTTAACAAATCATTGTCAAAGTCGAGGGCCAAATTGCAAACGTTGATCTAGTTTAGACTAGATCAGTCTTTGCAGTAGCATATCAATCAAGATACCGATACTCTGGTCCCGCGCGTTCATGGTCGGACCTTGGCTTCGCGTACTCCTAACGGCGCCTCTGGCCATGTCCACAGTCTTGGCAAGCTTTCTCCGATAATGATGTTTGTTGATTTGAGACTCGGAGCTCACGCGGGTAGTGAGGCGTATTAGTTATATGTTAAATAGAGCGGTTTGAGGCATATAAGCAAAATGTCAGTAAAGCGTTTAGCAAAAAGTCATACTCCCAGTCACTATATAGAATGGGTTAAACAGCCCAAAATAAGACAAAAGTAACTTATTGTTGCACATGAATAATGTGTAAATTACAGACTGGCGAAAAAATTATTTGTGTATGCTTGCCAGATTGGCCGATATTTAGAATAGTGTTAGAAATCACAGAAAATAGAAAAAGGAACCAAAATAACTGACAACGCATTTTATGTGTTATTTGTAATGTAGTTTTAATAATACACACATATATACGGATTTGACGGACCGAACTGTCAAGCTAAATGGGGACAGGCAGAAAGAAATACAGAAAGAGGACACTTTATGTTTTCGGTCACGATATTTCCGTCGTGTTACTGGAAAATCCAAACTAAATGCATGTCGCATTTAAACCCACTTAAAGGGACGGATGTGCGCAAAAAATAGCGATGTACATATATTTAGATTCTAACTATATTGATTCATTTAACAGCTGCTACATTTAAGTCAGCAACATAAGAGTCAAGCTGATGTTAATGCATGTATGAAGGAAACAGTCGCACCGAAAAGAAAGCACTTGAAACAGTGAGAAATTATAACTAAATATAACACAGTAAATGATTATATCCTAAAATGGAGTCCATGGCATTTATGCTTGCAATTTTTCTGAGAATCTTTTCTATCTGGATTCCAGGTAAGCTTAGCATAATCCGTATTTCTCAAGCTTACATATCGTACAGTATGCATGGCGTAACGCAAACGTTGATTACGGATATAATCTTTAAATACTAATTTGCAGACTTGTTGGCTTACAGTATATATAGATATATATATATATATATATATATATATATATATATATTGAAGATTCGCGGTAAAATTTGTTTCAACCGAAAATTGGAAAATTCTTCTTACATTTAGTGAAACGTCTGTGTTCCCAACGTTATAGGCTGCATTGCCGCCCTTCACAGCGTTCATATAAGTTTTCTTGTATGCAATTATAGAAAATTCAAGCACTAAATGTTTCTTGATTTTAATTTTTTTAAAAAGCTTTATTAAGTAACGAACATATAATAAACTATTGATTAACACCAGGAAGAACTGTAAAAGGTTTCGGAAGTTGGCAAAGCGTTCATCCATTTTTTTTGGAAAAGTGGGCCAAAATGGGAGATCCGTTAAAACCCCAAACAAAGAACCACCGACCCACGAGAAGCTACTGGCAAGCTTTCTCACATACCCACATTGGCCGAATCTAAGTCTCGAACCCACGCAGACAGTGGTGAGATGGCAGTGATCGAAAACGGACAGTGCTTTAGACAACTTGGCCACTCGGAGCCCCCATATTGCGTTTATAAGGTTTGTTTAAGAAAAAGGACGTAAGCTCTAGGTAAAAAAAGTAGCAGCATCAAGAAATCTTTACAATCTTTGGAACAGTTTTATCTTCACATCCTCTATTACATTTCTTTTCAATGTTCTAAAAACACCGGAAATGTTATCTTTAAGTCAATAAATTAATGAACAATGGACAACAAATTAATATGTAAATGCGAGTCTGTTATCATGTGATATATGAGGTAATAATCTAAGCTTTATACACAGCTCTTAAGTTGGTCAATCAGCTAGGATAGCTATGCTACTTAATAATATCATCATATCGTATGGATAATACAAATATACATGCTTTTCTACCGAACTAGAAGGTAATGATTAAGGTACGTTACACCTTTCTTGAAAACCGTATAGTTATCTTGCATATGTGTGTATGTTGAATTATAGTCTATTTGCAATTTCTACAATCAGGATTCACAAATGTAATAAAGAGCGGCAACATTACATATGCATAAGTTAATTCATTGGTATGGAATCAATTCGGTCGGTTCAATTTATACATTGGGAAAGAGGAAATTCTTTGCTTAAGATCACGATTAGGATTGGAGATCCTAATGCGTTCTCGGGAGAACCTGATTAGTTTGTGTGAAGAAAGACACTGTATGGATTGTCATAATGATATAAACTATCGTTCCAGTATGGTAAAGAAAATATTTCCAATAATATAAGGCTTCTTAAATGTCCATTCTTCCCGCTAAGCTATTGTCACATTTTTCAGACTTGCCGTTAGTCTGTAAAGAACGTTATTACACTGCCTGCATGTTTCTGTACCGAGGAAACACAAATATGTCTCAATCTTAAGAAAACAAGATTCTTCTATCAAAGGCTAAAAGGATGTCTTCTTCGTAACCGTTCAGGTGCGATCCGAAGGTTGTATGATACATGTAGTATGTGCTGCATGAGCAAGCTTTGAGAGACACATATTATGCATTTACAATCTAATGATGTACTAGCTAGGAAAATTAATACCTAAATTCCTTAATCATATTGTTTTAGTTATTCCTCAAGGGCGACTGTCAATGACGTATCAAAACGCTCTATCCTCGAGCGATACCATTACATAATTCAGTCAGAAGCAGAGCAGCAATTATATACGTAATGAATAAAATCATTTTAGATGTGCATGCTGATAATTCACCGCAGATTGAAGATGTAAAATAGATTAAATCTCAATTAAGAGTAAATTATTGAAAACAAACGTTGTTGGAAGTATGAAAACTGATTTATAATCATGAATCAATGTATTGTCCTTAATTGTCGCGGATGTTGTTATTGGTACCATTATTTCTTGAATATTTGAGAAACAATTTCATTTGCATAATTTTCAAAAGCAATCATCTTGATTATTCACACTGGCTGAAGCAGAAACAATTCGTACGCAAAACAAAATGTTTCATTTTGAAAACTACAACAATAATCAGGTGAAAACGTTAGTAATACTTTACTTTTTCCGAATGATCTAAATAATAAGAAAACAGCTAAGACCGTAGCATATATATGATTTCGTTGTGTAAAATTTGACTCGATTTGTGATTTTGTTTGTTTACTGTTCAATTGTTAAATGTCTATTCGTTTTTGACTGTATAGATCCGGAGTGTGTAACATTTGTTGCTGTAATTATTAGTATTTGTACAAGTATTTGTACTAGTGATATTACTTTACGAGTATTATTCTTACCGTCGCAGATCGTTTATTCTCGTTCAGCTCAATTTATCATTTTTATGTTTGCGCTAATCAAACAAGGTTTTGATTAGGATGATACATATTTCCTATGTATAGCAAACATGGGAATATATACGCTTTAAAACAAAAATGATACTTGTTTTATGGTTGTTCATCGTTCAGTCAAACATTTTCAGGAGTTAATGGATGTAGCCAGGATTCACGAAATTGTTGTCGTACTAATGGATACACAAGTCACAGCAAATTAGTTATTAGTCCTGATCTGATAGACGTGCGTTTGAAAGTTTTGAGCATTAACAACAAATATTTATATTATACGTCAGTTTGAAAGAACGTACCACGACATTAAGATCACATTATGGTCACCGAACTTCAACTTAATTCATGTACCAATTTTCCGTTCTTCGGTTTTGTTTTTGAAATAATCGGTCAGTTAAATCAGTATGTACATGTTTACATGACTAGTAAATCTTCATATCAATTTAATATTGACATTCATTGTAGTCAAGTATCGATGACTATGTATCATTATATTTAACCTACTTGTATTTACAAATATTAAACAAAACCTATATAGTATGACATTTCATATATATATATATATATATATATATATATATATATATATATATATATATATATATATATATATATATATATATATATATATATATATATATATATATATATATGACACTTACGCGGTACAAAATTCGTTTGTACGACCGAATATTGACTGCTTTAAAATTCATTAGATTTAAATGTTGTTCTTTATCAAATAATATCAAATACGCATCGGATTCTCTTGTTTTGCATTGATCTGTCAGATGTAGTGGTATGGGAAATATGTAACACTTTATATTCATGCTAATTGATTCAATTAAGTTTCATTTAGACAAACATGAAGATGGAAGATTCTAAAGAGACTCTAGTTTGGGTACGGAGATGGATTTTAAAAAATATGCAATGCTATTTCAAGCGACTAGATGATTAACGTTAGCAAATTATATTAGTGATCTGATTTGCCTTCCTGAAAGAAGCCAATTATTAGTTTCGTAAATAATAATAATAATATCGAAGTTTAAGAAAAACATGCTTTTGAAGATATACTATACTCACCTAACATACTATGCAAATCATTAGTTTTAGATTTTTAGAAATGTCATTGTTCAATTTTGAAACATTATATGGGAGAAATGAAAAACAATACCTGAGCTCTTCGGATATATTAGTATAAACATTAACGCATAAATTAATTGGTAAAAATAAAATGAATTCACACATCAAACAACAGTACATGAGTGCCAACGTTTCTTTAGTAGTGGGTTTTGCTGATATATTGAGTCAAAAATAATATTGTGGATACAATCAAACTTTTGTTTAAATCACTCCTGAATTTGAAACTATCTGAATGAAGATCTAATTGTAAAACAATTGCTATATTGTCGTATCATCTGCGTGAGAAGATAGAAAAGTAATTTTAACATCGACCATGAAACATTTTCATTTCCGGAAGTAGTTTATATTGCATCTGTGTAGCTTCTCCATTAACCTATATATTCACTCTTTTTTTCCATCTTAACCATTTTTGATTCATGTCTACATTGAATTAACTGTTCTTATTGATGACCACCTATATCTCTCTGACCTTCGACTTTATATTGCCACGTTAGGATTATTAGTATTGTCCCACATACCGTAAATATTATAGAGCGTCTGCAGATCGCTTTCATCACTTATGGCCCACTTTATGAACGTATATATTAACAATACAAACCTTACATAAGTGGAAAATAACTGTATACATGTGGGAGATTTACCTTTATAAGTGAGATAAAGTGCTCATAAGAAAGAGAACAAAAGGTAATACGTCGGTCATTATTATGTCGTCATATTAACTATTTGAAGTTTTAAGAGATTGAAATTATATTTATAGGAACAGATGATGTTTTTCATATAAACTTGTAGATTAGTACAATATGGAAAAGGGAGTCCCAAGTAGCCGAGTGGTCTAATGCGATTTCCTTTACGGTTCACTACTATCTCACCTCTGTCGGTGTGGGTTCGAGTCTCGGAATTTCCCAATGTGGGTATGTGAGAAATTTAACCAGTAGATTCTCTTGGGTCGGTTATTATTGTCTGTGGATTTAGCGGGTTCTTCCACCACCATTTATACTAGCCGAAATGTATCGCCTATTTTGTGCTGAAAAAAGGGCATTAAACCTTACAACATCAATGGGTAAATAGTTTTTTTTATAGATTATGTAATATATCGTACACATTTAATTACTCATTTATATGGCAATAGTCAGTACAACCATCGTACAAACTTTAATGCTGAGTATTGAAATGATAGAAATGTGATATCGCAATGCCGATATAATATATCATTATCATTAGAGTCTCGATCTAGTGTGGTCGTTGAGTTGATGCACTATGCTGATGAACATCTTACAAGTTCCCACCACTTGTCCAATCATTTGCCAATGACTGTGTCTCCACAAAACCTTTCCTGGTCTACTATGTGCTGTTGTCAGTCCACTGCTTTCTCTTGCTACCTATCATTCTGACACTCTGGACGTTGCCCTGCAGCAATGTTGTTGATAGACTGTTGGCAATAGTGACATAGCCATA
Organism: Unio delphinus; assembly: GCA_029339505.1. Lineage (NCBI taxonomy): Eukaryota > Metazoa > Mollusca > Bivalvia > Unionida > Unionidae > Unio > Unio delphinus. Next base: position 9,322,009 of record JAQISU010000236.1, read on the forward strand.
CCAGATCAGCTTTCTCTGTTTGATCTTAGTGAGGAGGTCTTCATAATTGCCAACTATGTGTCTGATGTAGTTACGGACTTGTTCATTTGTGATATGGGCCTTGTAAGATAGGCCAAAAATACAATCTTACATCAATGGACGGCACAACCTCTATGTGAACCCCAAAATTGCCGGACGAGAGTCAAAAATACTCGGAATGTACATATATTATCGGAAGTCTAAGGACGGTCTAACACAGGAACTTAACTAACTTATTTGAATAGATTGCGCAACCTCCGTGTGGACTCCTGGATTGAATAATGACGATCTAGCTGGCTAGGATGATACGTATATTATCTGGAATCGAAGGACGGCGCAATACACAATTTTAACCAACTTGATTACTTAGACTGTGCAAAAAAAATACATGTATCTAATTTGATTGTACAACATACACTTTCATCTAATTATTGTATGGTATGAACACACACAGGGCAATATCCACCTTAAACATCTTTGCAAATACTCAAACCCATATCAACACAGAAAAGTGCGAAATTACACCAATTACGTGGTGACATTGTGGAAGTGTCTCCTTGCTATTAAGGTTCCAGCAATTCAGAGTGGGTCTACAACGATTAGAGGGGTTCTTTGATATAAAAGCCATCCAATATGTGTAAATGCAAAAGTAACTCATGCATGAGCTTTATCCCATATAAAATCTAGACGAAACTAGAAATCTGACATTTCTTAAATACAAAGTCAAACTGTACATCTATACAAAACATATTTTATTTCAGACATTACCTAATCTAACAGAGAATACTCTTTGATATGTTAAAGATTATATCCAACCGGTTGTTATCGAATAGGTACCAAGAAAAAAACATTTGCGTTAGAGTTATTATCTGACGTAAGATGGTTTTTAAAATAAAATTCCAACATACTTTATTTGTAAAGCCGATTTGCTAGTAGTACTTGAAGGAAAGAAGATAAAAAATATATACATTAATTTCTAAACCAACACTATCAAATATCAGCGAGATAACTATAACCGCATTACATTTTCTTGACAGAGTTATCTCCATTGACAGTAATGAAACGATATAGTGTGTGTATATTTCAACGAAAACGCGCATTTAGTAATACATAATGTCACTTGTTGTACTAAATGCGAGTAAATACCAAAATGTATGCCAGCTGTATTTAGCCATGGAAAATTGCTTTCTTTGTATTTTCTGTTTTGATGACCTTAGAATATTTATTTTATTTCCATGTTGCCACATGTGTAATTTTGACTCAGGTATATGTCGTAAATTACGGAAAACATTTATAAAAAATATTTGCATCAATATTATTGAACACATGCCGTTTTTCTATTAATTCGTTGTAAAAATTGAATATACATGTATGTCAAAGATACAGCTGTATCGTTCTGACATTACATGTGTCACGACAATTAATACCAACTTCAACAATTGCTTGTTCAATCCTCAGTTTCCGACTTTACCATTGCGAGATGCTTCGTACGTTTTGATGATAGGATGTCTCACAAATTATTTTTACCAAACTGGCGCCCAACATAAAGTCCTGATACGAAAGAAGAGGGCATATAAACGGATAAACCAGACCAAAATACCGGTACAAATGACGTCCGCATTTGAGAGTGCCAATATAACAGAGGACACTAATGCTTGGTCTGGTGATTCTGTGCCTTCTTCCGATCCGAACAGGAAAGCGATAAGTGCATTTTACTGTCCTAGTGGTTTTTGCAAGAAGGCAAAACGAAAAGGGGCCCGAGTGGCCGAGTGATCTAAAGCACTCTTCGTTACGGATCACGGATTCGGCCAATCTGGATATTTGAGAAAGCTTGTCAGTTGCTTCTCGTGGGTCTGTGGTTCTTTCAGGGATTTTCCAGGATTTCTCCTCCACCATTAACACTGGCCGTCGTATATAGCCTATCGTGTGCTAAAATATGGCATTAAACCATACAACAACAACAATAACAACAAAACGAATTAGGACAGCCGATCAATCAGACATAGTGTAACAAGGTAACATAATCATGTGGGTCGTCAGGTGAAGACAACACATTGATTAACAAATCGAAAGATGTATTGGCCTGGTCTAAAAAATGACGTGAATCGCATGGTGGACACGTGGGACTGGTGTACGCGCAGAAAGACTACGGTTAAGTCAATGTTCAAATTAAAACCCAATTCACACCACTATCTCTATTAAGCTCGTCTGCATCGAGTGTGTGCCACTAAAGCGGTCTAAGGGATGGTTTGTTAATATCTTGGTAACAACTGATCATTTCATCAGGTATGCTCAGTACGTTCTTTTTAGAAATCAAACGTCTCAGACTACCGATTAATCCTTTTATGAGCACATCTTTATATAATAGTTTCAATGAAAGGCTTCATGGTAACCAGGGACGATTTGAGAGAGTATTATTTAAAGCAGCTAAGGGTGTCAGCGAGCATACAAACTTCTTGCTGCTCCCCATTTTACCCATATTGATTTGTGCTTGCGAACTTTTACATGGAACGCCATTATAAATTATATTAAAATTGGACAAAGAAGAACATCAATATTGGAAGTCGTACATTGCCTCAGTTGTCCATGTATATATTGTTAATAAGAATAATTTCACCTTTATCTCGCCACATTTCGTTTGCGTGACATCATACGGCTTTACGTTGACGCTTATCTATGGACCGCACTTGATTGTGACCAGGATGCACTAAAAGACTCACACGAACGCTTACAATCTGAATGAGAGTTGCTTAGTTGCTAATGAGTTGCTTACACTGCCTCTGCGCGGGAATCTAGTAATTGTCATGCTAAGGAAAAGGTCCAGAATGATAAGGTGAGATATTTCAAACGTGATGTAGATGATAGAGGCCTAGTGCGCATAGTAAGACTTACGGGTAAACATAAATTAACTGACAAGTAGACCAAGGACTTATATCAAGTGATTTAAATTCACTGTTTATGTATGCCAGTGTCCAGTGTCGAAGGTCCCAAATCTGTATGCGCATTAAATAGTGATATTCTTCTGCCTTTTCAGTATATTCCATGCAATATAGTCCCCATGAAATCATATCATAAATCATCGAGTGGTCCACAATGTTGTTTTGAATGAATTCCAATATTTAAATGTGACTAAAGTAATAGTAGTCTTGAGTGTGTTAGCATGAAACATGATTAATATAACACAATGACCTCATCCAAAGTTTCATCTTCCTAATTTAAAATTATTCAAATTTGAAATTTTATCATAAAACAATAGATACAACGAATACTTAAACTAAAAAAATGTATCACATTTGTTAAGGTATGGAATGAACATTTTGGGGGTAAACATCACTTATGATAATAGCTAAGGACATATTTAAAGTCACTTTTCCATTAACTCCCAAGACAGATCTCTTCTAAAAACTTCCAAGGACAAATAACAATGCAAAGAGTCTTACATTCACATAATACTGATTTAAGATGTCGTCGAAATTAATATATAATAATTATATATGTAATGCGTAGATTACAGACGCCACAATCCCAAACATTCATTGGATCGTTTGGCATAAACTCCTACACTCAAAAATGGAAAAGATCAAGCCATAACAAAATGAAATATATAGAACAATAACTCAATGTGAGCAAAATATTGTTCACGACTTTGTTCATTCTATATTGTGCCAAACACAATACCGATCACAGCTAACCACCAAATATGATATTGACAAACAAGTCATCGGAACTAACAAACTGTGAAAGAGAACGAAACAAGGCCTAACATATTACAGAAGGAAATAACTTAACAAATACAAAAGCAGGAAGTATCTAATTTAAACGTTAAGAGACGATAACACGCCCGGAAAGTGATATCATGCAAAAGACATACATAGGCAGCTACTCAAACGTCTGTCAAAACGGAACAGATACGATCCTAAGTAACCCTGTCTGCCCCAACTACCGCATGTAACATATTTATAACTGAACACCAAGCATTTTAAATATCAGATTGTTCAAAACTTGTCATATACAACGAAAACATGTTTTCATCATGCTGCTGCATTTAAAAAAAACAAATTACAATACAACAACTATAGTATGCTCCTTCAGCAAAAAACAAACAAAAACAGAAACGAAACAAGATTCCCAAGAGTCGCAACATTCCACTGCGAATGTAGGGCTCAAATAAATGGATTTATTGAAAAACAGACTTCCATACTGTATGGTGAACAATGGACAGTAAAAACTTGAATTATCTTTAGTTGCATAATGTTTTCATTATTTGTTTTCTTTCGATTTTATTTTGCGCTTTAAAACTTGAATCAAAAATGGGAATCTGTACAAATGGGAGTTTGTCAAATTCCGTGACACGGAATGGTGCAAATTCGATATTCGCAAATAGTTTATTATAGTACGTTGTTACATATCATAGTGTTTCAGTATGTTCATGTATTAATTACAAATAAAGACTTCTTAGTCTTGCTAACATGAAATATAAATGAAATTAAGTAACGACATAAAAAATGTCTTCCATATGGCGTCAAGTTGTGATTTTTATTAGATTATATTGGATATGGAGTGAAGGTACGTAATATTTAATTTACTGGTGTACCATCTTTTAAGAATGAATTTTGAACACCAATATTCCAAATATTCAACGCTAATCCTTAAACGAATGAAACTTGTATTTGTCCATAAATATATAGACAAATATTTCCAGTGATAGCTTCATAAGCTGGTATAAATGGCAAAACTTTTATCAACGCATTCTGGCTATTAATTTAAAAGTGTTTCGATTGAAATAGTCATTATTACCCAAATATAACTGCTTGTTTGAATTTTTTATTAGAACACATAAATATAGCAATTAGCTGACTTTAATTAAATTATGTAATGAACAAATTTGAAGATGATTAGCATTTATATGCCCAAATGTTAAGAGTTTTACAAGTTTTCCTATGCACTAAATTTTGTTTCCTCGCAAGTTAATCTTAAGTATTAGATGATCACTAGTTGGAAACAATGTCATATCGCAAATCCAGAACATTAGAATGTTAACAGCATAACATTATATTTATGCATACTAGCAACATTCACGAACGCAGAAATTTGTCTAAGAGTGAAATGGATACCTTGTTTTACTAATTCCGACACAATTGTTGTCATATTTGACTTCCTATTGAATTCAATCTACAATTGACGGTAACAAAAAAGAAATGTACAATTCTCAAATATTCAGCAAGAGGAAATTAGTTGTTTGTAAGTTTAGCTATGACAAACATGTTAGATACGCACCTTATTAAATGTCTTCCTTTTAAAACTGTTATCTATTACATTTACTTGAACCTCTTAAATCCCTGTTGTGCTTAAATTTGTGTTTGACTGACTACACATCAGCTCCATACAGAAAGTATTGTTTCTATGTCCAGACTTTGACATCAGTCAAAGTAGCAAAAATGATTACAAATATTCAATGTTACTCCTTGTAACACATTCACTAGGTGTTTGTTGTTGTTTTTTGATCTGAGAGTAACGATATTATTCAGCATAGAATCGGCTAAACATGGCGGTCAGTATACATGGTGGAGGAAAAACATGATAAACATTTGGAAAGACCCACCAACCATCGTGGTTATAATGGTAAACTTTCTCATAATCAGACATTGCAACATCCGAGTTTGGAAAGAAGTAAACTGGATTTAGTATGTAGCGGTGAGTGCTTTAGAACACTCATCCACACGAGGCACCTCATTAGGTTGTTGTATACGCTAGTACATGAGCGAATGAAGAATCGGGATATGTTTAGAGTACGTTACAATGGCTCAAATCAACATAAACCCACATAACGGTTGTAAAGTCAGACATACAAATGAAACTGTCGCAATCGTAGAAGAGTGAGATACATAGAAAATAATACGAAGAGGACGAAATAGAGATGAAGCTCAAGAAGAACACTTGAAAACAGATTGTTCGTATTTACAGGATAAATATAAGCTCCTTTACAATTTCGTCAAAGTGTATCCATCATTAAGCAATTATTTGCTATCACAATGAATATGGTCCAAACGGTCAGATAGCGTAAGAAAGAAACATGCAAGTAGGTATTACAGTAATAAAGCAATCATGAAATCAGTGTGTCAGTCAGTCAGTTAATTAGCTTTCAAGCACCAATGGTAGTAACATTAAACAAGGTATAAACAAACACACTGCGCATATAATGAATGGATTTTTCAAATGGTCGTTGGTTGTTAGCCACGTAGAAGCAAGACGGCAGACATGCACTATTTTATTTTCTTTTTCTACGAACACGGTAGTTTCATTCCCTTAGATTCTCTCTATACTACTGTCTCCAACTTTAAACGTGTCCATATTTTAATTATAAAACATCGTGTTTAAATTAATACAATATGTGTGAGAAAAATGCAAGACTCAATATACATTTTCAGTATTAGTATTTCGTGAATTTACCAAACATCTGAGACCTCACTGTTCATAACATGTATTTACAACAAAAGGCGCGTCAGATGACTTTCATATGCATATGTATTCAGTTTCAGCCGATGGAGAAATATTTCAGAGCAATATCACGCTAACATGGAACGAATCGCACAAGTATTGTAAAGATATTGGGAAAGTGCTATTCGATGCAAAGAAAAATGATTCTCAGGCTACCCTGTGGACAATCCTTAATGACACAAATCAAGCATGGGTTTCGGCCAGAGTGGAATTCAGTCATTTCGTCAAGGTGCCAGGTGAGACGTCACATACTTTATTTCCTTATTTATGATTACAATTTATGTTTAAAAATTCGTTCTAGGACTATTCTGGCAATTTTGAAACAGACCGCTCTGCTAGACCAGCGGTTACATATTCGGCAATGTATGCGCGAGGTCGTAGATTCAAACCCTCGCCGAGTCATAGCAAAGGCTTTTACAAAACCTAGTAGCAGATAAATCTATGGATGTTCAGAACTAAGATTGTATTGTTAGAACAGCCATGTGTTAGGATAATATAACTACGATTGTATTGTTAGGACAGCCTGGTGTTAAGATAATGTAACTAAGGTTTTATTGTTTGGAGAGCCATATGTTAAGATAATGTACAGAAGGTTTTATTGTGAGACAAGTCATGTATTAGAGTAATGTAAATAAGATTTTATTGTACGGACAGCCAGGTGTTAGGATAATGTAGTTAAGATTTTATTGTACGGACAGACAGGTGTTAGGATAATGTAACTAAGATTTTATTGTTAGGACATACAGTTGTTAGGTTAATGTAACTAAGATTTTATTGTTAGGATAGACAGGTGTTAGGATAATGTAACATGGTGGGATATCATGCTACATGTATTGTAAATGATTCTCCAGTGCAAGACATCACTCTAAACGACCACACTGCAGACATCTTAGCGATTTGTCTCAAACATGTTAAAAGCTACCTTAACAATCCAATGCACTCATTGTTGAAAACAATTGTTGTATCGAAGTAATATTTTATCTAAAAACATGCATGTGGTTGTATATGTGAAGCGAGTCCATTTATTCTTATTGTTCTTTTGTGAAACTGTTTGTTTAACTTAATACACCTGAATTATTCATTTGAACAGGTCCTAAATTAAACATATTGCATAGTATATATGTAATTGTAAAACAGTAATAACAGACTTGTGTTTCGTATTTTAAAGTCTAATACATGCATTTGTACGACTACAACCAATTATATTATTATTGATTAAATGATGTTTTGCTAAAGTATAAATTACAAAGAAAACACATTATATAACTCTTAGCCGTTATCTATTTCGTGTCTAGTAGATATATATATATATATATATATATATATATATATATATATATATATATATATATATATATATATATATATATATATAACATTTAGTGAAAAGATAATGTTATCAAGACTGGTGTAATCCTGAGAATGAAAAATATTTCCAGTTCATGAGAACATTTTCTCCATTTAGGTACTCCGAAAATGTCGATGTTCGTTATCATATAATATATAATATGTAATACAATATGTAATGCAAACTCCATCGGTTTCGCATATTTTATGTAAAACGGGGAAATCATTGAGCACAATATTTTAATACATTTCGAGATTTCGCATTAGTCTCTGTTCTGGTGCATTCGTGTATTTTTGTGATTTGTGTGGAACTCGGTGCAATGGAAATATGCATTAGCCCAAAAGCATTAGCCATTTAATAATCGCAACGCAAACGTTACTGAGTGCTATTTTAGTAAGAATCCATGATGCTAAAATTTTACGTTTGATAAATGCGCATTGGGTAATAGCTCCCTGTTTTAGATAATTCGTTTCATTACTGGAACTTAGTGCAGTGGAAATATTCCTTAGCGTAATATTATTAGCCAATTAATAAAGGTAAATGTTACGGAGTACTGTTTTAGTGAGTTTCCATTATGCTACGTTTCGCGCTTGATACATGCACACCAGAACCCTCACGTCCATTAGTCCGAATTCCAATATAGTAGTTTATATTGGTGTTGTGACTACAGTGGCAGTATTTAATCTAGGAGATAATTACATTACACAGCGGAAGAAAAAAACGACCTGGCAGATTCCGTTTATGTCACCATGTCGGTAATGGCGAAATGTGATTTGAAACCATGAATTTCCTTGCCCAAGGTCAGCATCATCAATATGTTGACCTAGTGTGGTCGTTGAGGTATTGTGCTACTGAACATTGGACCAGTTCCCTCCACTTCTCTCGGTCATGTGACAATGCCTGTGTCTCCGCAAGACATTTCCTGGTCAATTGTGTGATGTTGTCACTCCACCTTCCTCTGCCTACCTCTCCTTTTAACACCTTGGACACTACCCTGCAGTACTGTTGTGAATAGACTGTTGGATCTAGTGACATGGCCATATCATTTCAGTTTTCTCTTGTTGACAGTGGTGTGGAGGTATCCATAATGACATACTTTGTGCCTGATGGTGTTAAGCACTTCATCATTTGTGATGTGGTCCATGTAAGAGATGCCAAGGATGGTTCAGTAGCATCTCATTTTAAATGCCATGATTATTTGTAGTAATTTAGCTGTCAAGGTCCAGGCGTCACATGAATACAGAAAGACTGAGATGACTAGTGCTCTCAATACTCTGATTTAAGTTTTCAGATAGATATTCTTGTGTCTCCAGATGGGTATCACATAGCTGCCGTTGTTTGTCCTGCTCGTGACAAACATTCTGCTCTTGATACATATTTTGTGATTATGGACCCAAGATATTTGAATTGGCGTACTGTTTCCAGTTCATGCCATCTTAATGTATTCTTGGTTGCGATTGGTTTACTACTATGTCTATTTATCTTTGTCATCTCGGCACGTATCTCCATGTCAAATTTGGAAGATGTTTCATCCAGGTTCTTCACTGCCTGTCAGTCCATCAATGTTGTCTGCAAAGAAGAGGATGGTGATGTTGTGCCCTCCAATGCTGACTGTCACACAGTGGTTTTCCAGGGCATCGCACATGATGCGCTCTACGTATATGTTGAAAAACATGGATGAAAAAATACAGCCTTGCTGTGCTCCAACTTTTGTATTGAAGCAGTCCTCTGCATAACTTTGAGCAATTACTGCACTGGTAGCCTTGGCGTATAGCCGCTAGATGGTGTTATTCAAGGTTTGACCCATGTTGTACTTCTTCATTGTGGCCTACAATGTCTCATGCCACACTCTGCCAAAAGCCGTTTTGAAATCTCTGAACACATGATAGAGGTCTTGTTGATGTAGTGAGTACCAGCAGCAGAGAGAGAGAGTGAACAGACCGAGTTTTCAAGCAAAAATAATGCTTCTACGGAAACCGAAATTATTTCACAAAAAGTCTGCTAAAATATTTCACAAAAAAGCTGCGACAATGATGGAGTCAAAGTTCAATCAGCAATAAGGCTTCTACGAAAAGCAAATGATTTTACAAAAAGGCTTGCTAGCAATTCATCAACGACGACGCCAATGATCGTGTATACTTATCGTCACAAATCCATGTGGGGTAACTCGGGCACTACTAAGGAAATTTTGAAATCGATTATAATCCATATCGGAGCACCAAGTTTGCCTGATATTTCGTAACGTATGAGTATCAACTCCATTAAACATGCATAACAAATTACAATTATCTCTGTTCACCTTCGGGATCTGTATGTAGCGTTGAGTGACATATATCACGTCAGATTTTTTGTGACACCCTCAGGAGAATATCCTAGCTGGATTCTTGTGTTGGTCCAACATTACATCATCGTACACAACGAGGTTGTTAACACATACATCCTAGTCTTCCACGGATGGTGCTTCGTCAATATCTGTGATAAATTCAATAACGCTTCCGCCGTAAGCTTCTTAAACGGTTTCATTATAATATTTTAACACTTGATAGCAATGCTGATCATCTACGCTCGTGGCAACTAAATAAAATTCATCCCAGGTCATATATTTCATTATCATCGTGAGCAGCAACTGAGTTTTACTGCTCACGGAAGGTCCGATGATAATCAATCTGATAGACTTTGGTAACAACGAGTGATGTTTTACTTGTTGTTTTTTCTTTAGCGCTGAGAAATCGATCACTTTCATTTGTTGATATAACATAAATATAATTATGGATCTATATTCTGTGAAATGTAAGAAGCATACACCAACTATTGACCCAACGACTGTTACCACACAAAAAAAAAACAGAGAAGCGGTCACCGGCAAGTGTGAAATATGCGGTATAAAAAATATCGATTTCAAAAACAAAAGAGGTGGTGATATTGCCGCCAAGTTGGCTAAACTCCCAGGGTTACCTTGGAGGAAGTATCCAGGTGGAAAACACCTTCCGGATACATTATATAGCTTACCGGAGCGGTGATTTACAACAACGTCATCTCGCAGATGTTAAATTGATTCATGCGTTGAATTCTATCACGGGAAATACTGGTATTTCAAACACTAGTGTTTCATTCAAAGAAAAATTGGCATCATGGTTGATAAAATCCGCCATGAAAGGTAAATTGATGTTAGGTGCGGGTAATTAATAACATATGGGATCTATTTATTATTCTCCGACATGATACTGGAGAGGTAAGGCAGAAATCAGTAAACTCGATAGCGCAGCAAAAGTAAAAAATACCACTGCAGCTGATTGGTTATCTAAACAGGCGATATGGCAAATTTATCTACCGCCGCCTAAACAACTTAACTATTCGCATTTTGATGTGACAGTCCCTAATGAAGTTCATCAAGTTAATATACTTTTTCTGCCACATGATGGTGGTTACAAATACGTGTTAACCGTAGTTGATGTTGCGAGTCGAAAGAAACAAGCTGAGCCGCTAAGGACAAAATCATCAACTAAAGTGGCTTCTGCATTTGAAAGGATTTATCGAAGGGGTCCTATGCACTGGCCAAATCTATTACAGGTTCATCCTGGTAAGGAATTTCAGGGTGCGGTTCTATCAGTGATGAAGAATCATAATACCGCGTTACGACGAGGGCATACGGCACTACATCGCGATCAGGCAATTGTTGAACGATTTAATCGGACACTTGCTGAGCGGTTATTTGGATATCTATACGCGAAAGAATTCATCCATGATACACGATCTCGTGAATGGGTTAAGAGATTACCAGGTGCAGTTACCGCGCTGAATAATGAGATTTCTAGAACAATCAACATGAAACCTAACAAAGCGATTAAAAAGAAGTATATACCTAAAATGAAAATTCTTCGAATTTCACAAAAAGATTTCAAAGAACACATTCTTGGTAATGTCACTGTTACGTATTTATATGAACCAGGAGAGTTCGAAGGTGGTAAAAAAGAGCTACTCATCCTATTTTGAGTGTCACCGTACATAAAATATCTAACATAACACGATCTACGGGTAGACCAGCAATCTATATACTGGATTCAACTGTTCCTCGACAACAACAACAATTCATACCCGAGGATACTCAATTACCTCCGCGTGGTCTTAACTAGCACCTCTTCGTCTGTTGCACTCAAGACAAGTCAGCATCACGTTATCTCTGATATGACCAATGCTGCTATTCTTACTGTCTACTGTAAATTGGCGAGGATCTTTATCCAACCAACTCCAACGCATTATACAATTGCAACTCGCGCAGTGATTATTCTGTTGTTGTTTCAAATTAATTATTAATTCAGCATCAATGTCAAATTCTCTATTATTTTTTTATCTTGTTGTTTATAACCAGAGAGTTTTTTTCTGATTATGCCCTTGACGTTGTCAGCGCTAATTGTAGTGTCATTATCATCTCCTGAATCTGTCAGGACAACCCTTCGAAGTTGATTTATTCTCCTCACTCTGGACACTGCAAGATAAATTAAATTTGACCACTCAAAGCGATTATCTACTATCCAAACAATTGTGTCTGTGATAGTTAATCCCTGTGAAGAGTGTATTGTCGCTACGTAACCTAATGTCCATGGGGATTTATCAGCACTCAATGCATCTTCGACGACGCTGATATCAACCAGCACAATATTATTTAATACGAGAATCTGCTTTTCACGTTGTCCAGGAATATCAACTTCGATATTCTGCTTTCGTGTTTCCGAAGGTCTATAACAGAGAGGTACTGGAAGTGTAGCAAATTTACATTTATGCAATTCAAATAATTTCATCTGAAGTGTGTTTCTGACTATTTTTCTACTTGCTACTATCAAATCGTTTGGTCTCCACACCTCCAAAAATCAATCATGGGAGTTTCTGAAATTATTTCACGAGCTATTTCACCATGGATTATATCCGGTTGTAATCTGATTAGTTGTTTAAACTCGCGTAATTGTTCATCAATTGATCTATGGTCGGTATTGATCTCTTCGTAATAGTCTACATGACTCTTCAGCCAATCATGTGGGGATAAACCGACAAATGGTGGTGGCTGACCATGATCACCGCACATAATAATTTTTGTTGTTTTTGTTGATAACCATTCAAGAAATGTTTGTAATACTTGCGACGGTACCGTGCATAGTTCATCGTAAGTAATGACATCAGGGATAAATTTCTCACCCATTCGATCGGGAGTCCATTCATCACCTTTCCATCGAATGAAGCTGTGGTAAGTACAAGCATTTACTCCACGCTGTATCATCTCTCTAGCAAGTCTATGAGTTGGTGCTAGCACAATCATATTTGATGTACCTTGAAATAATTCAATCACACGAGTTGTTTTTCCTGACCCACCACAACCGTTTGAGTAAATAGTTTTATATCTACATACAGGATCAGATATCGGCGGTGCATTAGAAAATTCTGATATATGGTCACACTTCAAGTATTTATCGTCCATCGTAACATCAGCAGATTTACAATATTCGTGTAGCGTCTCCTTTTTAAATCTCCAACACCCCCATTTTTCCTCCGGATCTGTGAATGCAGCCACTGCTGATTTGTATTTGTTGTGTATATACATCGAATCAGTAGCTACTCTAACCGCAGTATTAGGAAATCTATCATCGAAAATAGATTAATAGCAGAATAACTAAGCCTAGATGATCTTAAGTGTGTATATTGAGAACTGTATCCATCACAGTTGTTAACAATTGTACCCAACTTAGTCCCATTGGATCGAAAAGCATCTTTACGAGTTACAAGTTTTCCATGTTTCGTTAAATCTGCTACAATACAATTGTATTCAGCGCTGTCTATGATCAACCGCAAAGAATATTTTGCATTGTCATATCTTCCACCTTGAGTAAATTTACCGATAATTATTCGTCCAAAATCTTTTATTTGTCTATTTTCAATTTCAAATAACTGCCTAGACCAATCCATTATTTGTTGTTCACTTAAATTCGAAGAATTTCCATCAGTGAATTATTGTCGTTGTTCGCTAATTATACTATCTAGATCGGATTGTGGTAGCCAAACTTCTTTCTGAGCTCGATAACACACAATTGCTTCGGAAATAATCAGCGATATCAGCATACCACAATCAATCATATATCTGAATAACAGAATTGGCATCCAGTGTTTTTCAGACATATGTCTACCAATCCTAACATAACTACACGGATGTAATCCTGTAGCTAATTCAAATGATACCACACGAGCGAATCCAGTCATTTCATGTGTGGGATGTCCAAATCGTTTAAAATATTTAGCACATTCTCCATATCCGAGAAAACTCTCTGGATAACACGCAGATATATCAATTGAGATCATACCCTCGTGGTGGTATTTCGTATTCCACAGTCCTCCATGGCCGAATTTAAGACAGCTTGATTTAACATCCAATACATAATCACTTCGTGTTGGACGCCATGAGTTCTTTTCTCGTGCGAAATGAGCTACCACTGTTGGAATCGTAAAACTATCCGTGAGTAGTTTTTTCATGGAAACTCTTCGAGTTGTCAGATGAATATTTTACAGCGATATTTTTCATCCTATAGTGTAACTCTTCAGTGCGATATAATTTTCCATTCGGTCTTACAAATTGATCAAATCCCAATTTTGAATCTTCAGTGCTGTGAATTGACGACACTGATACAGGGTCATCTTTACACAACGTATGAATAGCATCAAATAACTTCTCTTCATAGAAACCCTCCCTACAGAACTCCTCTGGAATATATCGTACGGTTCTATCCCGTGGAAATATTATTACTGCAGGTGCCCACGCGTGTTCGTTATGATCAAAAATTTCAATTGGAGCTCCTCTCGATTTAGATTTCGGTTCATGTAATACTTCTCCGGTTATCGTCGCTACCGATATTGGGAATTTTAGTAATCGTTCCGACGTTGCCACGTCTTGAATTGTTGCCCCGTGCTCCTTCACTGTCAGTCCCCATTCGGTTATTTTTTTACGTCGTTGTTCAGTTAATTTATTTCCCCGGGGTGCATTCAAGAAGTGTTCCATTACTCGTTCTGCTACACAATTCAACGACGACGTTTTTATAGGTGCTAGTTTTTCAATACTTGGTTTATCATTTAATGGATATATTCCATAAACAACTGCTGTTACAGGATAAGATCTCTCGTAGTATGGTTTGTCAATTCCAATCAGAATTCCTGGTCTGGAATCTCGACTCACAATGACAGTTTTTTTTATCTGTGAGAATTGGTTCAAATTTATCTCTGATAATCCATTTCCCTTCATCTACGATAATGAATTTCATTCTAAAAAAATACCCTTTTCCCCCAAGATGTGAAATTATCCCAGCTGCTCTTTCGTCGTTCATGGTAGCATCGATTATGGGTACATTGACATCATCATCAATAATTCGAAATGTCGACCACGTATGAGATGCTCCGTCGCGCTTAAATTCATTTAAACAGTCGCTGGTTTTACTCAACACGATTCTATCGTCTATAAGACCTTTTGGTATATCAGAGATTATATCGAGATTAAATCTAGCATTTTTCCAAGGCGTAATTTTCGATAATCTCTCGAACTCCTTCATATTATAATTAAAACAAGTATTTAAATAGAGAGTTTATTATATAATGAATCATTGCAAATGGCTCATGATTGGATCAGTAACCCCGTGTAACAAATCATGCAGAAATGAGTTCTGTGGGTATCATATGCAAAGTTTTCGTGGAGGAAGTAATGGACCGCTACCTTGCATACAATGTTTGGTAGGGGTTAGAGAAATATCACAGTTGTGTCTCGGTTGTGGTGGTAAACGATACAGAGAGTTGAAGCGTTATTATGATAAACGAGTTAAAAACTCCATCAAAGATTCCATTAAAATCTCCATGAAAGATTCCACTAAAAACTCCATCAATGAATCTACCTCTGACCTTGACAGCGTTAACGATAAGATCATAAGAACTCCACAGGATTACGTTCAGAGATTTTCGAATAATATATTTCAACCAAATAATGAATTAGACAAACAAAGAATGTGTATATAAATGAACCAAGAATTTCAACCGCATCCCGTGGTCGTAAACTATGAAGCGTCTCGTGACGGTATTGTCAGACATCGTAGTCTGAAGAAGTCAGTTGGTACAGTGAATAATCTTGGATATTTGGTGTTTACTGTTGGAAGGAAAACTTATCTCAATCATAATATAATATATGAATGTCACAATGGATTGATCAAGGATGGTTTTGTTATTGATCACTTAAATGGCATTAAGACTGATAATTCTTTATCAAATCTACAAGCTGTTACACAAAGTGAGAATTCCAAACGAGGTGGGACTGGTACCTGTAAATCAATTGAGAAGAGACCTGTAAAGTCATTTGATACGGCAACTAACGAAGAAATAGTGTTTCAATCAATGACTGCAGCCGGTAGGTATTTCGGTATTTGTATAACCTCAGTACGATTTGTTGCAGAGGGAATAACGAAATCAGCGATTTCAAATCTTTTTAAAAACAGAATTAAGTTTACTTCTATCTAACTATCTGTAGTTTGATAGCATCAAAGGGGAATAACTCGTTTAGGTATGTTACGGCCTAACACAGTTACGGATCTTGAATCAATGTCACCTAAGTTCGATGGTTGTATCTGATTGGTTGGTTTCGCTATCACGAATCTCAACAGGATATAACCAATTTTCTGTTTTGTAGGAAAACAAATCAAATACGAAGTGTTTACAAACAGTTGTATTCGTTTTTTTTTTTGTATTTTATTCAAGTATTTGGTGTTGTTTCAGAGTTGTTAAACACAACAAAAGAATAAAATCACCACACCTCTATGTGCTGTTTTCATGTATAAACAGCTTATATACCATATCGACTGTTATATCAATTGGGCTTTAGCTCGAATTTCAAGCGCAAAAAACAAATTTTCAAGTTCCAATTTCAACATCGTTGAATCATATAACCGATAACCGAACCATTTTCAAGAATTCATCATCGGATATAAACGTGTCATCGATGGATGTTGAGATCAACATTGATAATTGCGAGTATGCGGTTGATACAACATTAAATTTTATTATGTAGTCAAGCAATTTATGCATACTGCATGATGATATTTTTTTGTTATCCCGGTTGATATACCCGCGATTGTAGCCACCGTAAAAATGCAAATTGGAACTACGACCGGAGCAATCATTGTAACTGATGCGAGTATTAATCCAGCGCCAGCGAGAACGCCTGACACCGAGTACACGGTAACATCAACTGCGGTGATTCTTCGTCGGTAGTTTTTTATTTTTGTTTCATACTCCTCAGTGAACGCTTTGAGTTTAGTTTGCAATTCTCTGACCTGATCATAGTGATATTGTTGTGGCGTTTTCATTTTTTATTTTAAAAATGCTAGCGTTTTCAATTAAGTTGTTTACTTTAAATTCGCTACGAATTCTACATACCATGTTACTGAAACCCTAGCTAGATTATTATCAGTGGATATTATTGTGAATTGTTCAATCGTATTCTTTTCGATGATCGTTGATATTGTATTATTAACCCCAGATGAACTCGACGATGATATATTAAACTGAGTTGGAGTCACTAACGTTAATCGATAAATACCTTTCACGGTTGCAGTGATATTTGATATATTATTTAGTGGCGTCCACGCAAATGATCCGTGTTGAATCGTGTATACCATACTGTTGGTTCTCTCATGTGGAATTTTGTTTTCTCAACGATTGATATCATCCTTGTTGCATCCGCTATGATGACATTGCTGGTAGTTTTGAGATCTTCAATAGATTTTTTAATAACCGCGATTGAATCTGAAATTGATCTCTCTTCGCGAATAACACCTAACCGGGAATTAAACGCGGTTATTTCATCGAGTTTTGTAATAATATTTGCAAGAGTTGTTTTAATATCATCTAGTTTCGCATCCTTTCGACGGCGTCATCAGCTCTTCTAAACTTTCTACGTAAGCTGAAAATTGTTCAACATGAGATTCAAAATCTGTTCGTAAGTTTAGCAAATTATCGACGGTGGCTTTTACTTGTGCGATATGTAAATCAGGGTATGCACGTGGAACACCAAAGAAGTTATTGATTGGAGTTTCAATTGTGTCAATGATAGCCTGTTGGAGTTGATTAAATTTGGTTATATGATCGTTATAATCGTCACGTAGTTTTTTCATATCAATGGCGGAGTCACCAGCGGCGACTTTAACGTGATCGATGGATTTTTTAATCCAGTTAGAGCATTTATTTGATCATATAATTTTTTAATTCATCTAAGTTTGCTTTCGATGTGATAGCTTTGTTGATTTTTTTTTACTTGTCCTATAGTAACTGTTTCGGAAACACGTGGTACTGATCTTCCAGAAATATCTGTCATGTTATATATTAAACGTTTCTCTTTAAGTGATTTTTGGATGGAAAATTTGTAGGCAAAAATCCGTAGGATTTTCCATTTTCATTTACGAATTTCATCATCGTGTACTCGTGGATGGCTTATGAGGTAATTTAGAACTCGTCGAGATAGCTGTTAGCGCGTTAAGAACCTCTCGTCCACATATCGGAGGATATGTTAATGTCTGCGTGGGTAACATTGAATACCAAATTGGGATTGAATCATGAAGTGATTTCGACGAAACTTTAGTTTGAGTTGTAAATAACTTGGATACATATTTGACAAATTCGTTCGGGGGTGGTAATGCATATGAGTCAAAATACATAATCGATGTTGGATATATTGCGTAACAAACCCAATGAGTTCCAGGTCCAGGGTTGTCATCTAGATTAGTTATACCCGTTTCTGGTATTCGTGGTTGTGCTGGTAATTGAGCTTTCATAAATACACCTCTGAAATGTTTTATTGGGAATTTAGTTACTGCGTCGAGTAAATCAAAATTTGACATTGGATTTAACTGGTTTTGTAACATCTTGTGAATCGACTTTCTGGTTGTCTGAATCCCTTTCCCTTTTTTTAGTTCTAACTGATCCAACGGTTGCTTTCTTTACTGCAAGCCCTGCCGCGGTACCAATAGCTCCTAGCGCCGCTGCTTTAGCAACCGCTGGGGCCGCTGCTGCAATCAACGCTGGAATTGCAGCTAACAGCTGGAATATACAACCGATTTTAATCATGTCGCTCACAGCAGCTTGTGAAAAAGTAAATTTAACTCCTGTGTTACCCTTTAATGCTTTGTTGAAATGATTAATCTGAGTTTTCGTCAGCGATAATTTATTTGATCCACTTGTCATCTGTTCTTTTTTAAGCGTTATCGTTGTGCCACACGCAGTAGAATTTTTCGATTGAAGTTTTTCTTTACCTGACCAGGTGTCAGGGTGACATTAACATGATTGTACGACATTTTATTTAGGTAGTGATCATCTAATTGTCCCATTACATATTTTCTATCGGTGCATCAATGACTCGCATTTTTCCACCACCACCTTCGAGCATCATAGATTTTTCGCTGAGAATAATAGCAACTGCTCTAAATCCTCCAGCAGGAGGAGTACGGATATTAGCCTGAAATTTTACATCAACGGTCGAGTGTTTAGATAGATCAAGATGTTGCAACGAAAAGTAATAAATCGGGTACAATGTTTTACAATCCAACTGTAATATTTGTAGTCCAGTATCGACATTTTGATCACGACCCATAAAAGACCACAACCGATGATAAACTCGTCATATTTGATTGTTACCATAATCGAGAATAAGTTTCTCTGCGGGTTCTTGCTGATTACTTATTCGAAATGATACTTCACTGACACCACATTGATCAAATATCATATGAGATCGCAGCTGTAAACTATCATCTGCATCCCCAGCTATTTTTTGAGTTCTATTTATATTTTGTAGAGCAACAAAAACATGTCTCGGAAAAAGTTTTTGTTAACGCATGTTGCCAAGTAAAATTCTCAGCAACATTACTGGTTGTTGTAGCTGCTGTAACATCACACCAACTCAATAATGACTTTCCTCCTTGATCCATAAAGGATAGCAGAGGAGTCTCAACAGTCAACGATGGAGTTATAATTGGCATCCATAGTGCTAATTTTGTTAATTCTACATTACCATCTCTAATAGGATCAGCATCATGCCAAAGAGCATAATCGTCAGTTGATCTTTGCGTGAGCACTAGAGTATGACTAGCACCAAAGATAAATCTTCTGACATCTCTACAAAATCCAAATATACGAGACAGTGGAATCGTACATGAAAATCTACCAAGGTTGTCTATGTTTTTTGTTCGTGCTGCAAATCATGGATTGTAATTAGGATTACCACTTACAACAACAGCCTGAACATTAACATCATCATTAACAGCTGAAGTTTTCTTTGGTGTTCCTATAATAAATTCATTATTATCAGCGCGATTGGTAGTATCCTTCGCAAAAATCATTGAATGACCAGCAGATTTAAAAAAATCATCAGAGTATCTAGCTAAACATATTATTGTAGTTGCAACATCAACATCAACATCGTTATCGATGGATTATTTTCTAGTAAAATTAATTGTATACTGCGCGTTATTAAATAGAACCATTATTCCACTATTGACAAACCCGATCGGGGTATTTTCGAGGTGATCACCGTCAACAAATGCAATATTATCATGCTTTACTTGTCGTCCCTCTACTTCTATGTAAGCTTCACACTGTAAGAAGTATTTAGATGTATCATCAAATCTAAGTTCAATTCGTGACCTTGCATTTGCATTATGGACTTGATACGAAAAATACTGATAATCACGTATAGAATCATTTTTTCCTACAGGATCATCTACATCAAAAGCATCATCGATTTCGTGTTTAAACATTTTATTCTATAGTCGTGGATCTAAATCATTAATCGGTTCAGACCGGAACCAGCAATTAATCTCAATAGCGCTTTTGCTATTTTATTAATTGCGCTACCTATTTTAGGTGGCATTTGATCAGTTGATTGTAATTGTACGGTTTTCTTCCTCTTGCCAACGACATAAGTTTTTCTTTGGCAGCACCTAACATATTAAATGCTTTATTACCAACCTCTCTACCAACTGTTTCACTGAGAACCCCAATAGCCTTTGACGCTATTTCTGTACCGATTGGTAGTAGGTTTGGAGCAACGCGAGTAAATAATGCAGTAACAATCTCACCAAGTCCATTTCCATACGTGAGTACGGTAATCGTGAATTTACGACATAAACAGGTCTTGCTCTGCTCATACTACGATATACTATCATTTTATTTAAATGCTATCTATCTAATCGGTGATGAAAAATCCCTTAGATTTTTAGTCGCTGTAATAATCATCAGTAAGTTCATCGATGAAACTACGATATAGTTGTATATCCATTACACGACCTTGAAATAACCGTTGACAGATTTCAGTAGCTTCGTTAATTATCTTTGGGGAATTATTTCCAGCTCGTTTTCCTCCAATGATAACTTCTAATCGTGATATATCATCGAGAACACTTCTTGAACAGGGTATATTACCACCGTGATAACCCTCGCCGGTAAATTCTTCTTCTTCAGGTTATTCTCGTTGAGGATCTTCCACAAGAGGGTATTCTTGTTTTTGTGGTCGTCCTCGTTTTTGTGGAGCTGGTTGCGTGCGTTTTCGTTCATCTTTTTTTTTCGTTCTCGTTCTTATTTTGTTCGTTGTTGCTGTTCGGTTTTTAATCGTTGTTTTTCAGATACTAACAAGCCTCTTTTTTGTTGATCTTCAAAATATTTTTGTTCAACCTTAATTAAATATTCCTGATACTTAGAATCATCATTATTAATTTGTGGTAGTTGATTTTTAATTTTGTAAACTGCTTTAGTCATATCATCTACGCTTGTGATATAACCTTTTTGTCCAGGCTTTAAATACTATTCTTTAGTGTAACACCCCTGCGCAGCAAACCCTACTAAATCATTTATATCGGTTTTATCGATATATGCTAAAGTCTCCTCGGTAAATCTATTTCGTAATTTTACTTCTGGTTGTGCAACTGCAAGTTGTGATTCCTTTATCGCGGTTACAACTACTCCAGTTGCCGCAGTTATCGGCTTAAATAATTGTTCAGTATCGGCGGTAAAATCTAATTTTGCTTGTTGTCGAGCTTGCAAATTATCTCTGAAAGAATCTCTCACTGGGAAAAATGTCTTGATCGCAGCCAACCGTCCTCTACTTAATCTAGTTATTTGTGCTTCTCCGATGTTTGCCATTTATATAAATGAAAATCGAAGATTTTCAATTGCTAATTCATCATCGTATCTATAGCTAATTCGGTTAACCCGTTAGCAGCAACGGGATGGCATTGGCGTCGTCGTTGATGAATGGCTAGCAAGCCCTTTTTGTGCAATAATTTGGTTTTCGTATAAGCCTTATTGCTTGAACTTTGATTTCATCATTGTCGCAGCTTTTTTGTAAAATATTTTAGCAACCATTTTGTGAAATAATTTCGGTTTCCGTAGAAGCCTTATTTTTGCTTGAAAACTTTGTCTGTTCACTCCCTTTGCTTTTTAGCAGCCTTTTTGAGAAATAAATTCGGTTTCCGTAGAAGCTTGAAAACTTTGTCTGTTCACTCCCTCTGCTTTTTAGCAGCCTTTTTGTGAAATAATTTCGGTTTCTATAGAAGCCTTTTTTTTGCTTGAAAACTTGGTCTGTTCATTCTCTCCGCTGCTGTACCGTTCACAAAGCACCCTAAGATTGAATATTTGCTATGTTGTGATTCTTACACTCCGGAACTCTTCTGTTCTTCAGCGATTATTTCTTCTGCTTGTGGTTCAAGTCTGTTCAAGATGATCTTCAGCATCACCTTGCCTAAGAAGGTATGGTTCATATAGATACCTATTTTAGTGATAGTTTCAGTTTCTAGGGCTTGTACGGAAACATAATGAAAAGAAACCATGCAGGTGTCAGGTTGAAAGATATTTTTTGAAATATCTGGTCTTGCACGGATTAGAGAAAAATGATGGAAGGAATGAACACATCCTGCTTTCTCATTTACAACTTGTATGAAAATAGTTTGAAATTTGGGATAAACGTATGACTTCTATCAAATTAGCAACACGGTTTGACAACACTCGGTCAAGCCAAAACCCCTGGCTTGTAACAATATAATAATCACAGAGCGGTTTCATTTGTAGAAAGATGTTTTGACCGTTTTTATGTTTTGAAAAAAAACTTACATTTTACATTTAGCAGCAGAGAGGGTGAATCAGACAACTTTTTTTTTGGTTATTTTTTATTATACCCTTAAAACGGTACGAATAGACCCTTCTCGCGAATAACCAGAAAAAAAATAAGTCTCCGACCCTTAATGATTGTTGTCTGAAAACATTCGCGTTTTCGTTGATGTCGCAACGTCGTTGTCACTCACCCTCTCTGCTGCTAAGGTTTACGGTGATTTTAACCGAATATTTTATCAAGTCCTTACTACGACGAAAATCCCCTTAGGATTTCACAAACAGACTAATTTGTAAAACCTCCTCTTGTAAATCAATCAGATTATTAGACTGGTCAGTGAGTTTGAAATTAATTCTGGTTAGTGAATTATTATGACATCGCATATAGACTGGATTCACCGGGGACTCAATTATTAAAAACCCTGGAGGAGCTATTGGTGCAAATGAATACAAAATATATCCCTGCTGAGCTTGATTTGATCGTTCTAAATTTATTTGATAGCTTCCTTCGATCACATCGCATACTAAATTGAGCGCAATCACCGTTGAAATATTCACATTGAACGGAGAAATATGACTACCACCACCATCTGGGTCATTATTATGTTTGAGGATTTTTATTTCCTGTGATGTTGTTTTTTTCCACGTATCATGAATTATTTTAAAACCAATATCGATGGCATCACTGAGAGATTTTTGTAGTTCTAAGAGATTATATCCTGGTAGATGGAAGTCGGGCGTATTTTTTATGTTTATAGATCTCACGTTAGAGGGGGCCATGGATACCTCTCGTAAGATTAGTTAATGAAATATATTCATGTCACTGAGGATTCTATTACATGTTTCTATGACGCTGATAAACTCATCACGGGTGAGAGTACCGGATTTAAGGGATATTAACAACAGTGAAATATCGTTATTGTAAGCTGTGAAATTTTCAGTGATTTCAATATGTCGAGGCGAGTAGTATTTCACCCCACTAACATCAAATTCATTGAAAAAAATCAATTTGTCATAATCGCTATAGCTTTTTATTAGATTGTCAAGTTTTGTCCTGTCTGTGACATAATCAGTTTTTTTGGGTTCTGGTAAATCAACGGTTTTTCCCCCGGGTGGTAATTCAGGCCATCCTAGTACGGTTCTAATAGAACTCTGATAAATATCTACGACGTATCCTTCTGTGCTTATTTCAATGGCAGATGATAGTGTTGGTTCATGAACTGTTATAGCGATTTTTGACTCTACTCCAGTAATCGATTTTATTCTACGCGCGAATTCATTATTAATTTGTTCGATTTGGTATGATCCGGTTGGTATGGAAACAATATTCCAGTCTGGGGTACCGTCTGGTTTATTCATATTTGCAAACACCAGTGAATTATTGGGTTGTTGACCACCAAATGATTTTGACCTAATATTTGGCCAACTGTGATACACTCGTAGTTTTGCTAGCGCTATCTCCTTCACTGGGACCGGAGAGGGGAAATTCACACTGAATTCTGGATTCGTTGAGGTTATTGAGATCATGCTTGTTTGTACTGGGTTTGTGTTCTCCACTATTTGTTGAAGTAATTCCATCTGTGTTGTCATTGTTATTATACTCATGTTTTTGTACTTCTAATTTTGACATCGCAGAATCATATATATCTACCATCGCTGAAAACTCACTCTCTGATATAATTGTATCATCGAGCGATGACGATATCAATGAGGATAATTGCGAGTATGCAGTAGACACAACATGAAATTGAATTATGTAGTCTTGTAGTTTCCGTTGGCTGCATGAGGATATTTTTTTTGTGATTATTGAAATTATTCCAGCGATTGTTGTTGCCGCAGAAATGCAAATTGGAACAGCTATCGGGGCCATCATTGTCACTGAAGACAGTATAATACCGGCTCCGGTGATTACACCACTCACTGAATACACAGTAACATCAATTGCGGTAATTCTCCTGCGATATTTTTTAATTTTCATTGCATACTCCTCAGACAGGGTTTTGAGTCTAGTTTGATATTCTCTGACCTGATCATAGCGATATTGCGATGATGAAATCATTTTTTATTTTAACAACGCTAGCATTTTCAATTACAATTTACTTAAATCCGCTACGAATTCCACATACCAGGTTACTGAAGCCTTAGTCAAACTTTTATCAGTATATGTTATAGTGAACTTTTCAGTTGTATCCTTGTCGATGATCGTTGAAATCGTATTATTGACCCCGGATGAACTCGACGATGATATATTAAATTTAGTTAATGGTGTTACTAGTGTTAATCGATAAATACCTTTAACGGTTGCAGTGATATCTAATTTGTTGTTTGTAGATGACCACTCCAATGATCCGTGTTGGATTGTGTATACCACGTTGTTGGTTTTCTCATGAGGAATTTTTGTTTTTTCAATGATTGTTATCATCCTCGAAAAATCACCTTTGACGGCTTCGATGAAAGTTTTCGTCTCATCGATGGATTTTTTAATATCAGGGAGTTTTAGTTCAATTTTATCGAATGTAGTTCCAATAAATTTATCAATGATATTTCTACGAAATGCGGTAAACTGTTTTATGTGTTCTTCGGTTTTAGATTGAAGTGTTGCTAGTTCTAACGCAGAATCGTTGAGAGTTTTAAATCGATCTGTAATCGTCGAAAAAAGTACACGTGGTTTGAGTTTACCCTGATCGGAAAATAACGCGATAGTATCCTCGATTGCGTTTCGTTGTTTAACTAAAATATCATCCAACGACACATCACTGGATTTCAATTTACCCTGTTTGTCTTGAAATACAACTATTTCATTAGGATCAACACTTGTTAAGTTCAACGTCTCAGCTATTTCATCTTTGATTAGTTTTTTTACATCCTTGACAGAATCAGGGGGTGCAGTGCCATCAGGTTTGGGTTTCAAAGATCTCCCCAAAATATCAATCATGTTATTGTAAAACTCTTTCTCTCTCTAAAAAGCGATTGCTGGTGTAGTCATTTACGACAATATGAGGTGGTTTTCCCCTTGGGTTGCCCAAGGAGTTAGAAATAGCGTCAAGGACATTTAATACTTCACTGCCGCATATTGGTGGGTCATTGATTTGTTGTGTTGGTAGCGTAGAATACCAAGTCTTCATTGGAAATTGTTTTATATAACGCATAAATTCTTTTGGTGGGGCTAATCCATATGAATCAAAATAGACAATCCCACGTGGATCAATAGCGTATGCAACCCAGTGAGTTCCAGGTCCGGTGCTGTTATCGAGATTAATAATACCTGTTTCAGTTTTGTTTGGTTGATGTGGTAATTGATCTTTCATAAAAACACCTCTGAAATTTTTAATCACTAGTTTTTTAGCAGTATCCATTAAATCAAAATTGGACATTGGAACCATAGGTTCGGAAATCGAAGATTTCTGAATTAATAAACCGTTCCTGGTAGTCTCAGGCCTGATCCGTGAACGGATCTCCCGCTGTACCATGAATACGGGGTTCCTGGTAGTCTTAGACCCTTTCCGCTGTACCATGAATACGGGGTTCCTGGTAGTCTTAGACCCAATCCGTGAACGGATCGTCCCTTTTTTATATCCTTTCCCAGTTGCCTTCTTTAGTGCCATTCCTGCTGCAGTACCAACGGCTCCTAACGCCGCTGCTTTATCCACTGCTGGGGCTGCTGCTGCAATCAATGCTGGTATTGCAGCTAACAATGGAAATATACCACCCGTTTTCATCATATTTTTAATAGCAGCCGCAGAGAGAGTAATCTGAACACCTTTTTTGGCTGCAAGTGCATCATTGAAATGTTTCACCTGACGAGTTGTCAGCGATAATTTATTTGCACCACCAGTCATTTGATTAGGTTTCAACGTGATTGTGGTTCCACATTTTTTAGCCGATTCTGATTGCAATTTTTTGATTTGACCAGGAGTTAACGCAACACTAATAACACTATATGACATTATACATAATAGATTGATTCTAATTCAATGAAAAATCGAGAAAAATCGTTCAAAGATTTTCTACTGGGGCATCTACCACTCTCATTCTTCCACCAACACCTTCAAGTAGCATTGATTTATCACTGAGAATGAAAGCAACCGCTCTATAATCAGCAATAGCACCACGAGTCACATTAGCTCTAAAGTGTATATCAACGACAGATTGTCTCATCAAATCGAGATGTTCCAGCGAAAAGTAATAAATCGGATAGAGGCTTTTAAAATCCAATTGTGATATTTGTAGACCAGTATCGACATTTTGGTCGCGTGCCATAAATGACAACAGACGATGATAAACTCGTGCAATATGATTTTCTGTGTAATTAAGTTGTATATCCTCAGATGGTTCCTGCTGGCCGTTTATTCTCAGTGAGACGTCTTTCACACCTAATTGATCAAATATCATATGACTGAAACGTTGATTGCCAACTCGTGTGTTATCCTGTAACGCAATAAATATATGACGTTGCGCAGAAACGCCTTGTTTTGATGCTAGGTTCTAAGTGAATAACCCGTTGATATTTGATTGCTTCACATAGTAGTCGTTGTTCTTCGGTGATTGCTGGAGTCAACACTGGCATCCACAATGATATTTTTGTTAATTTGACTTTACCGGCATCAGCATTGGGGGCTGCAGCTTCTGCTGGAATCCTCCAAATTGCATCATTATCATCACTTTTTCGTACAAGCGATACTGTATGCTTCGCCCCGTAGATAACTTTTCTGACGTTTCTACAGAATCCAAATATGTGATGCAGTGGAATCGCGCATGAAAATGATTTACGCTCTCCTTGCAACATTGCGTTTCGTGTTGCAGCTCCTAGATTGAAATCAGGATCGTTGTTTATAATCATATTCTCGATACCAGCAGGAACAGGAGGAGCAGCACGATCATTTGGTCGTTTTATAATAAATTGATTTCCTCCAGCGGTATTCTTACCATCTTTTGCAAACATCATAGATGGACCCGCTGATCTTGTATAATCATCAGAATATCTCGCTAACCCTATGATTGTTGTGGCCACATCAACTTCACGATCTATGGACTCAATTTCTTTTCCATCAATGAGATATCTAGCACTCTCAAATAGCGCCATAATACCATTATTGACAAAACCGACTTGAGTACCAGCTGGATACTCTGCATCATTTGTTCGTATAATCTCTCCTTCGATTTCGATAAACGCTTCACAGGGCAAACAGTATTTACTGGTATCATGGACTTGAAGATCAATTCTTGCTCGACTATTTGAGTCTATGGCATGATAGGCGTAATATTGATAATCGCGTACAGAATCATTCTTGGGGACTGGGGCGTCTATATCAAATGCTGGATCAGGTGACCTTTTGAACATTTTAATCTATTTATCAGAGTCTAAATCGTGAAATCCTACGGATTTTCATCGTAAACGATTTTCCATTTTCATCGTGAAAAACGCTAGCGTGAAAATCCATAGGATTTCATCGACGTAGTTTTTTAAAGCCACTTCCCGCTATCATATTTGCAATATTGCTTTGGTCCCCTTGATTTACCATCGACGCTAGTTTTTCATCTACTGCGTTATTTATAATTTTACTAACACTTGCAGGCATTTCTGCTGTAGACGGTAACGGTTTCTTTTTTCGCCTCACTAATGATGTTATTTTATCCTTCGCAGTTGAAAACGCTTTCCCGGCAAGATCTCCAACAGTACTAATACCCTTATCACGAATAACATCAATGGCTTTCATTGATAACTGTTTAGCTAACGGCATCACTTTTGGGGCCATTCTTGAAAAGAATCCTAAAATGGTATTGCCTAAACCATCTCCATAGTATGCTTTATAAACTGGAAACCGTGAATTAACTACATAGACGAGGGTTGGTTTATCATGATTGTAGTGTACGATCATTATTATAAAAACAATAGTGTTTTCAATTATAATTTAATCACTATGATACCCATTTGCTAACTCGTCAATGAAATCTCGATATGTTTTGATATCCATGATACCGCCGGCAAATAACCGTCTACAGATATCAGCTGCTTCATTAATTATTTCTGGAGAGTTATTTCCAGCTCGGAATCCTCCTACAAGAACATCTAATCGTGATATATCATTGATAACACTATCAGGACAAGTGTTTCTAATCCTTGGATTTTGCAGTCCACTTCCGCTATAACCAGCTGCTTCATCTAGTTTTTCTAAACCCGTTTCTTGTAAATAATCATCATTAGGGTCTTCTTGTTTTTTTTGTCTCCGTGTTGGTGTTTGACGTCGTTCTTCTAAATCATCATCATCATCAGGTGGTAGTTGTTGTTTTTTTTTGTCTTCTTGTTTGTCTACGTGTTGGTGTTTGACGTTTTAGTTCTTGCCGTTCTTCTATTTCTCGTTGTCGTTCTTCTATTTGTTCTCTTTTATAATTACTAATTCTCTTTTTAAATTCCTTGTATCCTATCTCATCCTTATTCAAACGACCAATCCCTTTATTTAGTTTATACAAATAATCGAACCAATCATTACTTGATATTCTATCATTTTTATACTCGTCCTTTAAAAAATCTTTTTTTGAATTATAGCTTTGAGCAGCAAAATTACCAAAGGCTTGATAATCCTTTGATTTCAATAAAATAGGTTTTTTTATTAATATTTTAGCATGATCAGTAAATTTATTCAACAGAGAAACAGTCGTTTTTTTCGGATCAGTTTTTTCAGTTTGTTCAGTTTTCGCTGCTAGTTTTTCAAGTTCACCAATAACAGATTTTCCCGTCTCGGGACCATCTCCCAGTAAAGCACGCTCTACCCCCTTCGTTGCTGTGGTTACTGGTTTAAACAATTCTTCAGACCCCAGAGCAAAATCAGTTTGTAAACTCTGTCGTTGTTGCAGTTTATTCCTGACAGAGTCACGAATTGGTATAAATTTCTTAATTGCATCCAGTCGTTCACGAGCCAATCGGGTTGTTAATGCTTCATTGACCATTATTTGAAATCAGAAACCATTTTTCAATTGTAAAACAATTTTTCCCATCGATGATTCCATCCTAACGGTCCAATATTTTATTGCTGTGAAATATTTTTATTTCTTATCCATTGATTTTGCCTGTTTTGGTGCCATTTTGGTGGTTTTAAGTTGAAAATCTCAAAGAGATTTTACAGTCAAGTAGTCGATTTTACATGGAATTTTCCATAAGGAAAAGCTGTTAAAACTCATTTTTGATGATTTTTAGCCATTTTTCATCATTTTTTGCCTGTTTTCAGTGATGTTTGATCATTTTTCATCGATTTTCATCAAAAAACCTCGTAGGGTCAAGTAGTCGATTTCCATAGGGAAAAGTTCTTAAAAGTTAGGATTCTATTTTATTTTCGCATTGTGAAATATTTTCACTGATTCAATCAAAAAATGACAAAAAAATGAAAATCTCAAGGAGATTTTACTGTCTGACTAAATCTTTTGAGGGTCGGTCAATCAAAATAGTTTATTTTCTTGAATTAACGCTCGTAAGTTTCTAATTTTAGAATTAACTTCCTTTTTCAATTCATATTCGTTACCCAATTCTTTTCGTATTCCTTCCACGATAGTATATAACGGAACAAACACATCTACTTCACTGGAAAATGCAAGAGAGTCTCGAATAGAATTTTGAATTTTTTTGATGAGTGCATATTTCTTTGGTAACATATACTTGCTAGTGCTAACTCCGTATTCTATATCCTGAAAATCCGACTTGATTTGATCAGGATTTAACCCATCTGACAATTTAATATTCTGATTTTTCAATTTTGCAATTTCAACTATGATGCTATTCATAATTTCAGAATTCATATATGATAATACATATTTCTAATTCATTTTTCAAAAATAAATGAGCCGTTAATATTTTTAAAATTCAGTCTGTATATATAAATATCTTTTTTAAAATTCAGTCTGTATATATAAATATCTTTTTTAAAATTAATTCTGTATATATAACTATATTTTTTAAAATTAATTCTGTATATATAAATATATTTTTTAAAATTAATTCTGTATATATAAATATAAATGCAGACAAAAATAAATAACAACCATGATGAGCGGTTATCAGTCATTTGGCCCCCTTGATATAGGCCACTGTGTCTCTCATAGAGTTCTTTCTTTGAGTATTTCCATTTTTTTTTTTTCTGAGATTTCTTCGATCTCGATTTGACCCTATTTGGCCGGTAATATATTTTTGAACACCATACGGGGCTACCCAAATGTGACGGAGAGCTAATTACATCCATGGATGTTATTTATTTTAGGTCATTTATATTTACATTCACCGGAAACATATTCCCCTAAGAGTGAATCTAACTCGTCAAATAACGGGTTAGAATCACAAGAGGGTATGTTTACGTGAAATGACCTAGAGGTTACATATATACGACAACACATCTTTGGAACTCCTTGGTTGCCTTCACATCCAAGTAAGCCCAAAGGAAACCCGAAACATACATCTCCGGAAGGGAGGCCTAACGTGGCAAACGCCATCTTAGACCGCCCAGAAGATATGCTTCGGGTGACGTCACAACATATACTTAATTAAGGACAGCACAAATACCGTATATATCTCCACTCGAGTGTTGTGGCAAATTGTAGGTATACATATACTTAATTAACTTAATTAAGGACAGCACAAATACCGTATATATCTCCATTCAGATTGCAGGTATACATATACTTAATTAACTTAATTAAGGATGGATTATAATTCAATGATGATGTAATGATGATGGGACGGCACAGACATCACAAACATGAAACGACGGGGCTGATTTTCAAAGGCCAATCCGACCAATCAAAGCAACCCATGAAATTAAACCCGGTTGCATGATTGAGAAAAGTCAACCACGCACACGTGTCAATGGCGTGGGTTATTTTTTGACTGGTCGGATTGGCCTTGAAAGCCCCAGCTTTAAACCTTTCATTTAGTATATAAGGTGACTAATACAGCAGCGTCAATCCACAGAGTGTGTTATTTTATTTTCTTGAATTACTTGTTAATGGTGCTTCACAGTATTTAAATGAGACAGAATATTTGCATAAAGCACTAAAAAAAGAATATAATCGTTTGAAAACATTTTATATTTGATTTCTTTTCTAATTAATTATAGCCCAAGCCGCTGAATCACAATTAAGGGGGAAATAACCCACGCCATACTGTAATGTAATTTTTATAGATGTAGCCGCTCTCTAGGGGCATTTGTACATCTTTTATAGGTGCCATGTCGGCATCCATTTAGGTGGGAGGGGTTGTTATTCCCTCCCTTATCAACCCGACACCATCTAAGGGAGAGAGTATATAAGGGGACTTAATACAGCAATCCGCAAGGTATGCTATTTTATTTTCTTGAATTACTTATTAATGGTGTTTCACGGTACTTAAATGAGACTGAATATTTGCATTAAACACTAGAAAAAAGAATATAATTGTTTGAAAACATTTCTTTTCTTACAAAACAATGCCCAGCCGCTGAATCACAATAACCCATAAACAAGTTAACACAATCTAAGGGAGAAAGTATATAAAGTCACTAATACAGCAATCCACAGGGTGTTATTTTATTTTCTTAAATTACTTATTAATGGTGTTTCACGGTATTTAAACGAGACAGATTATTTGACTTAAACACTAAAAAAAAAAAGAAAATATTTCTTTTCTTATAAAACAATACCCAGCCGCTAAATCACAATGATAACTCCCTTAGCTATATCCATTGGTTATATTTAAGAGTTGTCTCCCTTGGTGTTATAGACATGCGAAAATCAAATTTTTTGTCCTGTCTCTTTTGAAATAGCCTGTAGATTTGGTAAAGAATTATTCTGAGAATCGGAATCAATATGATCAATAACATAACCATCCTTGATCAATCCATTAAACACCTCGAAGACGAATCTGTGACAGAGATATTTTTTCTTCCCAGCACTAAACATCAAATACCACAAATCCAACTGGATTCTTCAATCTGCGGGTTCTGATAATACCATTACGGGATGCTTCATAATTAACAAGCAGGGGTGAGGTCTGAATTCTTGGTTCATTTGTATAATAACACTATTTTTTTAATTCATTGTTTGGTTTAATTATAAGTCTCTGTATATAATCTTGAGGAGTCTTTATGATTTTGTCATCGTTGGGGTCAATGACAGTATTTTTTATTCTTTTATCATAATAGCGTTTTAGTTCCCTGTATCGTTTGCCGCCACACCTAAGACATAATTGCGACCTTCCCCTAACCCCAACCCCACATCGAATACAGGGTAACGGACCAAGGCTTCCACGACGAAAGCTTTGCATATGATACCAACAGAATTCATTTCTGCATGATTTGTTACACGGTGTCACTGATCCAATCATAAGCCATTTGCAATGATTCATTATACTTAAATCTTTCATTTAAATGCTTGTTTTAATTATAGTATGGAGGAGTTCGAGAGATTATCGAAAATTAAGCCCTGGAAAAGTGTTCAATTCAATCTTGATAGAGTTTCTGATACACCAAAGAATAAAATTCTTGATAGAACCTTGATTAGTAAAATCAGAGACTGTTTTAATGAATTCAAGCGTGATGGGGCAGCTCATTGTTGGTCAACATTTCGAATTGATGGTGTTGTTGACGCTACCATGAATGATGAAAAAGCAGCAGTGATAATCTCAAATGTTGGGGAAGAAAGAAATTTTTTTCGAATAAAATTCCTTATCCGTGATAATGGAAAATGGATCATTAGGGACAAATACGACCCTATTCTTAAGGACAAAAAAACTGTCACTGTGACTCAGGATTCAAAACCAGGAATTTTGACTGGACTTGATAAACCCTACTACGAAAAATCTTATCCTGTCACAGTAATTGTTTACGGGATATATCCACTCAATGACAAACCTGATATTGCAAAACTAGCACCCATGAAATATTCGACAGGGCTCAATTGTGTAGCAACACGAATAATGGAACACTTCACAAATGCGTCCCGGGGAAATAAACTAACTGATCTAAGACGAAAAAAAATAACCGAGTGGGAGTTCACGGTAAAAGAGCATGGGGCAACAATTCAGGATATAACTAAATTAAAAACATCATTGAGATTTCCAATATCGGTAAGGACAATCACCGGTGAAGTATTATACGAATCGAAATATAAATCACAGGGAGCTCCCATTGAAATTATTGATCATAACGCACACGCGTGGTCATCTGCAGTAACAATATTCCCACGGGATAGAACCGTAAAATATCTATCCCAAACCGAAGAGTTTTTTTCAGAGCAGAAATTATTTGATGCTATTTACCATTTGAGTAAAAACGATCCTGTGTCAGTGTGGCTATTTCATAGTACTTCAGACGAAGAATGTAGATTTGATCAGTTTGTAAGGCCCAACGGAGAATTGTACCGTACTGAAGAACTGCATAATCAAATGAAACAACTAGCTAGTGAGTTTTCTGGGGAAGGGGAAGACAACGATCAATTATTAGCAAACTGTTTTACACTTCCATCAGTTGCAGCACATTTTGCTAGAAGGAAAAACGCGTGGAAACAAACCCGAAGTGAGTTCTTATCAGATGTCAAATTGTCCTGTCTTGAATACAGCCATGGAGGATTATGGAACACAAAATACACCGCTGATACCGTTATTTCAGTTGATATGATTGCGTGTTATCCAGGAAGTTTTCTTGGGTATGGAGAGTGTGAGAAATATTTCAAACGATTTGGACACCCTACACACGAAATGACCCGTGTTGCTATTAATGGATCACTTCCTGATTTTGATTTAACCGGATTCGCTTGTGTAGCATCATTTGAAATGGCTGAAGGGCTTCATCCGTGTAGTTATCTTTGGATTGGTAAACACATGTCTGAAAAACACTGGATGCCAATAGTGCTATTACGGTATATGCTTGATTGTAAGATGTTAAAATCATTAATTGTCAGTGAAGCAATTATATCCTATTGAGCACAGAAATCAGTCTGGTTACCACAACCTGATCTAGAAAAAATAATTAGCGAAGAGCGAAAACTGTTTCCTGATTTTAATGAACAACAAATCATGGATTGGTCCAGACAGTTATTTGAAATCAGAAACAATGAAGCAAAAAATCTTGGACGAAGAATAATCGGTAAATTTACCCAAGGTGGCCAAGATGATAATACGAAATATTCTTCACGATTGATTATAGACAATGCTGAATACGATTTTGTAATCACATATTTAACGAATAAGGGCTTATATGTCAATCGTAAGGACGCATTTATGTCCGATGGAACCAAATTGGGTACAATTGTTACTTACACTGATGGATACCATCCGCAGTACACACATTTGAGAGCTTCTATGCTTGGTTATGCTTCTATCAATCTGTTTTCAATGATCAATATATTTCCTACCACCGCAGTTAGAGTTGCTACTGACTCATTTTACATAAATAGCAAAATGGCTGATTTTAAGGCTACTGGCAACGAGAAATGGGTGTCATGGAGAATTAAGAAGGAAATGCTTCATGATTATATTCCATCAGCAGATGTTACCATTGAAAATAATTACTTAGAAAGCAATCAGTGTTCAGAATTTTCTAGTGCACCACCGATTTCTGATCCAATCTGTAGATATAAAACAGTTTATTTAAACGCCTGTGGTGGGTCAGGAAAAACAACCCGGGCAATTGAGTTATTTCGTGTTTCCAATCCAAACATGATTGTGCTAACACCGACTCACAGACTTGCAAGAGAAATGATACAGAGAGGGGTAAATGCCTGCACTTATCATAGTTTCTTTAGATGGAAGGGAGATAAATGGACTCCTGAGCGCATGGGAGAGAAATTTATTCCTGAAATTATCATTTGGGATGAAATAGACACAGTGTCAGAAGATGTCTTAAAAATATTTCTTGAGTGGTTGTTATTGAAGAATACAAAAGTCGTCATGTGCGGTGATCACGGGCAACCACCACCATTTGTCGGTGCATCCCCCCATGAATGGCTAAAGGGTTTTGTAGACTATTATGAAGAAATTGATACCGATCATAGATCACTTGATGAAAAATTAAAAGAGTTTAAGAAATTAATTAGATTACAACCGGATAGAATACAGTATGAAATAGCCCGTGAAATAATTTCGGAAACTCCCATGAATGATTTCTGGGAAATGTGGAGACCAAACGATTTGATCATTGCAAGTAGGAAAATAGTCAGGGATACACTTCAGATGAAGTTATTTGAAGATACACTTCAGATGAAGTTATTTGAATTGCATAAACAAAAATTTGCAACACTTCCAGTGCCCCTCTGTTATAGGCCATCGGATACACGAAAACAGAACATCGAAGTTGATATTCCAGGCCTGACAGAGTCAGGGCGTGAAAAGCAGATTCTCGTATTAAATGATATTGTGCTGGTTGATATCAATGTCGTTGAAGATGCATTGCGTGCTAATAAATCCCCGTGGACGCTAGGTTATGCAGCAACAATACACTCTTCACAGGGATTGACTATATCGGATACAATTGTTTGGATGGTAGATAATCGCATAGAATGGTCGAATTTAGTCTATCTCGCAGTGTCTAGAGTACGAAAAATAAATCAACTTCGAAGAATTGTCGTTGGCGAAGCCAGTGGCGATGATGAAATCATTGGCGATGATAATGACACCACAATAGATGATATTATTGATAAAAAACTCTCCGGTTACAAACAACAAGACAAAAAAAAACAACGAGAATTTGATATTGATTCTGAATTAATAATCACTTTGAAGCAACAACAAAATAATCACTGCGCAAGTTGCAATTGTATAATGCGTTGGCAGTATTCGGATAAGGATCCTCGCCAATTCACCGTTGACAGAAAAAATAACAATCTCGGTCATGTCAGAAATAATGTGATGTTGACTTGTCTTGAGTGCAATAGACGCAAGGGTGCTAGTTAAGCCCATGCGGTGGTAATTGAGTATCCTCAGGTATCACTTGTAATTGTTGTCTAGTAAAACCCCGTTGAGGGGCAGTTGAATCCAGTTTATAGATTGGAGGTCTACCCGTAGATCGTGTTATACTAGATATCTTATGTGCAGTAATACTCCAAATAGGATCAGTAGCCCTTTTTGTGCCACCCTCAAGCTCTCCTGGTTCGTATAAGTACCTCACAATGACATTACTACCAAGAATTGGTTGGGAAACGCTAAAATCTTTTTGAATTTCCATTTCAGGTATTGACTTCTTTTTAATCGCATTGATAGGTTTCATGTTGATGGTTCTAGTAATCTCGTTATTCAGTGCAGTAATCACAGCTGGTAACCTTTTAACCCATTCACGGGATCTTTTTTCTTGGATGAATTCTTTTGCGTATTGATATCCAAATAACCGCTCAGCAAGGGTTTTATTAAACCGTTCTACAATGGCCTGATCACGATGTAGCGCAGTATGTCCTCGTCTGATAGTGACTTTATGATTTTTCATTATTGATAACACTGCACCCTGAAATTCCTTGCCCGGATCAACTTGTAACAGATTTGGCCAGTGCAGAGGACTCCTTCGATAAATCCTTTCAAATGCAGAAGCTACTTCAGTGGCTGATTTTGATTTTAACGGTTCTGCTTCTTTGTATCGACTTGCAATATCAACTACGGTTAATGCGTATTTGTAACCACGATCATGTGGCAGAAATAATAGATCAGCCTGATGAACTTCATTGGGTCCGGTCACATCAAAATGCGAGAAATTGATTTGTTTAGGCGGTGGTAGATAAATTTGCCATAGTGCCTGTTTGGATAACCAATGAGCCGCAGTGGTTTTTTTTCACTTTCGCAGCGCTAGCGAGTTTATGGATTGCTGATTTACCCCTCCAGTATCCTCTTGGGGAATAATAAATAGATTCCATGTTGTTATTAATTACCAGCACCTAACATCAATTTACTTTTCATAGCCGATTTTATCAAAAAGGAAGCCAATTTTTCTTTGAAAGATTTATCAGAAATAGCATTTAACGCATGAATTAATTTCACATCTGCTAGATGCCTGTGCTGCAGATTACTGCTTTTATAAGATACATCATGAAGGTGACAGGCCTTATCAATAGCGTTTATTGGTTCCTCACCGGGTCGGGGCTGATTTTGATCATTGAGTCTGATATCAAGTCTTGTTCCCGGTCCACAGTAGCTATATCCTGGAAGGTGCTTTTCTCCAGGGTATTTTGCCCATGGGGTTCCAGGGAGTTTAGTTAGCTTGGCTGCGATATCACCTCCTCGTTTTTTTTTAAAGGTTCCTTGAGTTCCTTGGGTTTAGAAACAAATCTAAATTTCTTTGTACTACATTGTACGCATTTACCAGAAAGCGCTGATCGGTTATTTTTAGTTGTAATCGTCGTCAAGTCATCTGTGCCAGTACGTTTTTTACACTTCACACAATATAGATCCATAATTTATATATAACGGCATGAATATAATTGATTATTCAGCTACCCGACGACGGGAACCTATTAAACATCATGAAAT
This sequence comes from Unio delphinus, assembly GCA_029339505.1. Classification (NCBI taxonomy): domain Eukaryota; kingdom Metazoa; phylum Mollusca; class Bivalvia; order Unionida; family Unionidae; genus Unio; species Unio delphinus. The sequence goes on from JAQISU010000236.1 coordinate 9,360,507, forward strand.
GTTGCCGAATTCAATTAGAATGATTATAATCGGACCATCTGGAAGCGGAAAGACACAACTGCTACTTAATTTGATAACGAGATGGATGAAATGGAACAAATTGTATTTAATAGCCCCGAGTGTAGACGATCAGCGATGCTATGAAGTGCTAAAGGATTTTAACGAGAAAGCAAAAGAATTTCAAATCGATGAAGATTTTATTGAGTTTATTACTGATATAGAGGAAGCCCCGAGCATTGATGCTATTGATGGAAGTATTAACAATTTAGTGGTATACGATGATATCATGTTAGATAATCAAAAAAATCCTGCTAGAATATTTTCCCGAGTCAGGCATAAAAACCCTGATGTGATCTATGTCACTCAACGATACACTCAGATACCAAAAGTGATCAGAGATAACTGCAATGTGTTGTGTGTATTTAACGGCGTTGATACTCATACGCTACGAAATATTCATCAGACCTGGTGCAGCGGTGATATGAATCATAATCAATTTAGAAATTTCTTTAGTCACGCTCAGTCAAAACCACACGGATTTGTGACAATACATTTAGCAGACCCTAGGACACGATATCGTATCGGACTTGATCAAATATTCGGTTAAAATCACCGTAAACCTTAGCAGCAGAGAGGGTGAGTGACAACGACGTTGCGACATTAACGAAAACGCGAATGTTTTCAGACAACAATCATTAAGGGTCGGAGACTTATTTTTTTTCTGGTTATTCGCGAGAAGGGTCTATTCGTACCGTTTTAAGGGTATAATAAAAAATAACCCAAAAAAAAGTTGTCTGATTCACCCTCTCTGCTGCTCATTTTATGTCAATTTGGCATGCCTGCTGTGTAATTCGGTAACATATCTTACACTGAAATTAGGAATATCACTTAATGTTTCTTTCAGTTTGCATGGCAACAAGCAAACACTTTGCTGCGAACAAATCTTTCGAAGCAGACATCATCGAGAATTGCTTGAAGTTTTGCAATAGTCTTTTGTATGCTGGATTGAAGGTAGATATAAAATTTCTTTTTTATATACATTTTGTTTACTTGTTAACTTTTCTAGTTTTAAAAATGGTAGTGAGACATTTCAATTTTGATATCCACTCTTATTTCTATAACTGTAAGGCATGTATATACTGTTTGTGAAATTCTAATTTTAAATATCCTGCTGAAATTCCTAAATGTACGTTTCTCACAGATATCACGAAAGTGAATATATATTCTGATTTGATAAAATCATCATTCAGTAATTTATGATACAACACAGTTAATTGACTCATAAACATATGATTAAAGTAATGCGAGAATTGGCAATGGTGACGACGATGATGACGATAAGAATATCTTTTGCAGGACAGAGATTGCTACTGTTTTAAAGACGCTAGCAATCTAACCCGATCAGTGAGTTGTAACTACACTTGCAACAATGATCCGTTTCATCAATGTGGTGGAAATGACTCAATATCTGTGTACGAAAAAGGTAATGTTATCTGTCAATGTTTTGTTAACGCTAAGTTTGGTCTAATATATATATATCTATTGATCTAACTATCTATCTATCTATCTATCTATCTATCTATCTATCTATCTATCTATCTATCTATCTATTTATCTATCTATCTATCTATCTATCTATCTAACTATCTATCTATCTATCTATCTATCTATCTATTTATCTATCTATCTATCTATCTATCTATCTATCTATCTATCTATCTATCTATCTATCTATCTATCTATCTATCCATCCATCCATCCATCCATCCATCCATCCATCCATCCATCCATCCATCCATCCATCCATCCATCCATCTATCTATCTATCTATCTATCTATCTATCTATCTATCTATCTAACTATCTATCTATCTATCTATCTATCTATCTATCTATCTGTCGATATATATATATATATATATATATATATATATATATATATATATATATATATATATATATTCTTTTCGTTTTGAAACAAAAATACCATGAATGATGAAAATAACCTAGAAAATGAATCGTAGTTTTTAATGTGAAGATGTGTTGGCTGATTCTAAAACTGTATTGACGTTAGGAAGTAAAGATATAGTTTTAGTCCTATGAAGGTTCGCAGACATTAGAAATCGCGATGTATTACTTAATGATTTAGATGAGTAGGTTATTATGCTGCACACGACTATGTTGATAGGCTTGCACGATATGAATTCGGGATTGCTCAGCTAATGCTTCATCTTCAGACGTGATGTATTTATTTGTAAACTGCAAAATGATTTCCGTTATAGCAGGATTAATTTACATCAATATAATAACGTTATAAGATGGATATATGTATTACAAACTTTTTTCCTTAGTAATAACATATAAAGACTTTCACATTATCGGTTTAACTGATAAGATTAGGAAATGATCCGGCAACGTTTTCTTGAGGACTGTTGTTGATTATAATGAACTTGTATGTTAGATAAAGATGAACTTAGTTCAACTATTGGTGGGTCAACCTGAATAAAGGAATATATGTATCATATAAATTTGAGGTTGACAAAATCAGGATGTTTAATGTAACGGACACCTATTTAAATGAAACTGCTTCTTATGCATACTGTTAGATTGATGACAAGGATGTTGTGCCCATACAAATGCAATATATATTTCATTTTTGTCCAACGCTAACATAAAAAACAGATGTTTAAGTCTTTCCATCCGATTGATGCAATTGTTTGATTTGTGACAGTTGACAAGAAAATTACCGAGCGTATAGTTAATGGTTATAAAGAGTGTGTCTACGCAAGGGCTATTAGTGGTAATGCTGAGCTGTTTACAGAGAGCTGTGTAGGTTATGAAGCCGACAGTGCAATATGTGAGGCAGGTAAGTGCCATGATAATGTAAATGATTTTCGGTTTGTCTTTTGCAAGCATTACGCGACACATAAAGCAACCAACTATTCATAAAGTAGGTAGTTCCTTGCGAAACTCTTCTTCAGTGAGTACCATTCTTTTAAATATATTGTTTTTGATACTTACGAATTTTTGTTACCCTAGGACGAGTTCAGTGATTGAGTTGATATTGAAGTAATTTATATCTGATTGCACAACAATATGACAATAGCTTATTACCATAATTATTTGATGCAATGCTCTATTTTTACGTCAACGCAAAGTATAATGCCCTTAGGGGCGACAACGCACAAATATTTGGTGCCTAAACTTTCCATTCAAATTTGTATTTTTGTTTGCTGATATTGTGCTATGTCCGTTGAAAATCAGCATACAAATCTTGCGATTGATGTGTTATTCCATTAAACATTATTAGCCTCTAGTGTTTTCAGTCTCAAATATCAAAGGTTATTAACATTAACCGAGATAAAATAGTAACAAATGTAAGTGCACCTTACTCGACAAGTGTGGCACGTGCAATCATCAATGCGATGGTAAATTTTGTCCATATCATGATCGTGAATAGAGATTAGGTCACAATTATGTCATGCTGTTATCGATGTGAAATACTGGCATATCCCACCGACGAAGACATTTTTTTCGCCTTTTTGGAATGTGCGAAGTGACTGCAAAGGTTTCCACATTTTGTCATCTCTTCTCAGTAATGCGCCAGACTTTGTAACTTTCGATAACATATTTGTGTCAGTGTAGTCGTTGATATGAGAAACATACCGTCATATATATGTTTTAATTGCATGGCTTTCATTGATTGTCCGTCTAAAATATAATATAAAACGCCATTGTGTACAAATCTAGTCATTTCCACAACATCATAGAAATTTCGTGCCGTTTTTCAGTCATATAATATTAAGTATGCTTTCATGCAAAATCAATAAGCAATCTTAGGCCTCCTAGAATGTTTCAAAAACAAGATGTCCACGTTTTGCAAAAGATGGTAGTGAAATAAACATTTTCTGTCGCACACCTCTCCAGGTAAGGTAATGATCAACCTTTTAAAAATCCACGTAAGTCATGAAACAAAAACTGATTATGTGTCATCACGTATGTGAACCTAGAAGATACAAGTCAACTGAACACAGTATATAATCATGCGAGCTCTCTTTGTAAAACCCGACATCATGGTGTTAGTTCTTGTCACTTCACGGCTAGATTATGTAGCTGGTGCCGTTCTATCCTTGATACATAATTCGTATGCTCTTTTGCATCGTATTACTATATCCGGACAAGATAAGAACCTTCTTAAACTGTGATTGGCAATATAAACAGTGCACGGTTCATAATCATTCAAGATCGCAGAGCAGTGTGCAGGACCATGCACGCGCATGATGATTTCAGGATCGCCCAGGAGCATCCGGAGACCGAACAACTTTCCAGTCATTGTCGCATAATGCGACACTAGTACAAGGCCGCCATGCCAAACAAAATAAATATTCCATCTACAATAAAAAGTAAATAACTAGTGCTATCCAGAGTTTATGCTCTTAGATCGCATTGATTGGTATTGGAAAGACCACTTATCATTCGGATTGCTTTGAAGAGA